>JAFMSR010000006.1:48220436-48317936 GCA_022818135.1 Saxidomus purpurata
TGTACTTGTAAAGCTACAAATTCTCATCAATTAAGTACATCTCTTCTGACTCTTAACTCTGACATTTTATATATTATTAAGTCACAGTTAATTGGAAAATTGAATTTGTCGCAATTCTTTTTAAATGCATTCCAATTTTAAAAGATTGTTACTTCATATATTTGCCCTCTCAAAACTCCACACGGCTACTGACATGGCAACTGGAATTCGAAACCGTATTTTTTTATATTTAGTGATGCTAATTGAAGTAAAGCGTCTCATTGAATGTTGAACAAATTGTGTTAGATAAGGAAAATGAATAATAGGAATTTAAGGCAAGTGTCGACATCAATTTAAGGTATATGACGTCATTATTGAGAATTATCAATGATGCTGAGAACTGTGTATTCCTTAAGTTAATAATTTGTATATACTGTACATACTTAGGAAGCTGAATTATGTATACTGTATATAGATATTAAACTATTATTTGTTCAAAATACACAGAAAAGTTGATGTGCAATTATTTTGTCCGAGTGCCCTTTTCGCGTGTTAATACACAGTATCTATAAAGAACGGACATAATTCCTACACGAGGCTTTTAGACAAATACATGTACAGAACAGACGTTGAGTGATCAACTAATGCAAATTGTGAATAAATGTCCTACAGTACATCAGGCGAAAAAGGAGACAAATATTGGATTTTTGGGTGGATATCTTAAATTGAACCCACAAGTACTTTTCCGTGATATCTATCTTACTTGAATGATTCGACATCGATTCATTTTGACAGCGAATAAACTAGAGCGCATCTATAAGATTAAACTGACTAAGTGAGCATTGGCTCCACCGTATTCAAATTGTCTGTGATGATGTCGAAAGAAAAATATATTGTTTGTCATATTAAACTCGTGGAAGTACTTCAGTTGCAATGGATATAGAAAAAACAAAGACACATTAAACAATTAAATGATGCCTTAAAGAAAGGCTAAGTGAGACATTTACATTCATTATTATTCTTTTCGACAAAACGGTCTACGGAATTTTCATGTGATATAAGTCTTCAAACGTACGGGTCTGAGCTTTGATAAAATAGCTATTACATTTGTACTTGCACTTGGAGGCGGCAATATAAAAGCACGTGAAGCTAGAGAGCATGGAAAACCTTTAACTCATTAATTTAGCAATTCTCCTTACGTTAAAGTTATATTACCCTTCAAAATGTTGACATTGGATTATAGTTAAGAATGGTCAATACATAGTGGATGCTTTGAGTACATATAAGAAATAAGTTTTATCAAGTTATTTCTGTTAATGCCAAATGAAAAACCATAACATTTTGTATATTCGTGTAAATTTCTAAAATTTTATCGATAATTACGTATATCATTGCGAATATTACCTAATTCAAAATAGAATGGGTTTGCTTCAATGATCCATAGGCTCAAGAAATCTCCAGACCCTATCAAGTACTGCACATAGCAGCAGACAGAACTGTGTAAAAGAATAACACCTCATTGCAGACTCTATCAACATCTCATCATACATCGGCAATGCACAAAATGTCATAATATTACACAAGAGAACACAGCGAGAACTCATTACTTGATAGCAGGGGAGTTATATCTTACTTTGTATTATACAAAGTATCAAATGAGCGTATGCTTTGGGCGAAAAGAACTTGTCACATGTGAGACGTCATTTCGAATTATAACACAATTACAGAAAAACGTGCATAGATACAAAACAGATAGTACATGTAACATTATATTAAGTTACGATGTTTAGTTTCCACAATATTTGATGGTAGCATTTCAAGTTGGGATTAATTTACAATTGTAGCTGCGGCTTGTTGTAAATGTTTTTAAAGAACAAAGTGTGTAAACTTTCGTCTTCCTAGATTTCTTCGAGAGTTTTGAAAGCGATGATTTTGCGTTCAGTAGTTACGGCATTCGTGTTACAGAAGGGTTCCAATCCCAACCAGGGCAACCGTGACAACTACTAAGCCACTTAATTCAGTGGTCTATAATAAAGGTGCATTATTGTCCCCCTTGGAGTAAGGATTATGGTGTCAGTCGTTAAGCCCAGAGATAGTGGCTTTAATAACGATATGGTATCACGGTGACCTCTGATGCTTATCATAGTTTCAAACATGAGCTTAAGGTGTTCGGTACGACCAAGCTATTATGTCTGGATAGTATCGCGTCAAATAACATATTTTGTAAGTTACAATTCACTATTATATTATTTTGAATTTGATTTTTACCGAAAATATTTCAACAATTCATGTTATTATATCATTGCAAAAACGCAGAATAACTGTCAATTATTCACAGGAAAGCAACATGTAATTTTGTTATATACCACAATAACTCTTAACCTTCTGCTCGACTCCTAAATAGTTCTTAATAATATAGGATATTGACTGGCTGGTTACTTTAATTCAGTTGTACATTCACTTTATCAAAAGCATATGCAAAGTCAGTCCTACGAAATAAAAAACAAAACGCGGCAATGATTAAATAATCCTGTATTGAAAACTAAGAGGATAGTGTGTGTGCATCTTCAAAGGATATTGATTCCTTCGATGTTACTGCGTCATTTCGAAATTGCATGTTGGACACACATACAGCGTGCATGCTTAACAGTAAGTCCATTACATGTCTTTGAAAAATTCTATCAGCAAAAACATGTTTGCAGAACTCACTTTCAGATAATCACAGAAAAAAGTTTTGAACTTGTATACGAAGTAGGAGTCTGATCTTACTGCGGATTATGCTGGGTAGGCCTTTTATTGTTGCACGGAGGCTTCAGTATATGGCCCGCAATTTGATCCCGGGTTGGTAAATGCACATTTAGAGTTTCAGTTGGTGTTGGCTGTATACATACGAATCTTAAAGCATACATACTTTCGTCAACATTTACAGATCACACGACAGAAAGTGCTATTGCATTGACCAAATTTAAAACAATTGTCTCAGAGACATACGTTTTTAGTTTTAAAGTATTGTATCATAAGTTGAGTCTTGCAGTCCGCTTGATGTATTATGCCTTTAAGTTGTAATATATAGAAAAGAACACTAATTATTTAAATATAAATTAGTCAGGATGTCTCCTATTTTCTATAGAATGAAAATGAATTGAGGGAAATGTTAAAATGTAATCAGTGAATGTTTACTTGTACTTAAAGTGATATTACCGTTCAAAGTGACCATCATTATTTTAAATAAACCATTGATCGGTGACTTTTAATCATAGAATCATAAACATTGCCATAGTTATTACCCAAAAATAACATTCTGCATTTAGAGTAAATCTGTAAAAATATTTTTTGACTATCCTAGTCAAAAATAAAAAAATCAAACTTTCGGTTATGTATATCTTAATTTTCATTAGCCTAACCATAAACTGAACAATACGCTACTGCTCTTTGTACTTGAGGCGAGTATTAATAATAAAATGTATGGAAACATATTTGTCTCTCATTATAAATCAACTTGAATCAAGTAAGTGATCACAAAAGCTGTCATATTTACTGTGGATAGAAGTAACTACTCACCGTTCATTTTATACAAAATAACGCTTTACAATTAATGTGCAAGGAAACAGACGATGTTTCCAATATTTCCTTTCAAATGGCGCAAGAAGAATTAGGTTTTATATTGATATAATCTAAGTTGCTCTTAATAACATAAATTAGAGCGTTTTTAAATTCACGAGTCATTTACACAAAGATGCGATGGGTTTACATTCAAGTTATCCCATTTGTACATACATGTATAAACTCAAAACGAAGTTGCTACGGGTGGTATTGACATGAATTGGATAAGACTGTTATGCTACTTTTGTTTGTTTATTATTTGTAGAATATTGCATGATAGCATGATGTCTCTCATATATTTATCTTTGCTAATTTTCGCACGTGCTAATATATACATAGTTGCAAAAGAAACTGTGCACTTTTTTATTTTAAATATCTCTATTACTGCCGATTGAATGTGCTATCAATGCACATGAAATCTAGCATTCATTGCTCTAAATTTTGATACCAAACATCAAATATTTCTGGTAATAAGAATTCATAAAATCTACAAAAACGTAAACGCACAATCCTTTCCAACATTTGTATAGTAAAGGCAAATATAGTAGACTAAAATGAAAGCACAATCATGTCCTGTAAGGATTATTGTTAAAGGTTATTAAATATGTTAATTGGCAGTTAAAGTGATAATAACTTACATTAATTGTATTTTTCTGTAGCTTGTTTTATTATTGTAAGATAGTGTACTTTTTGACAGAAAACATGCAGACTATGAAGAATCATCTGAAACTTTCAGTTTGCAAAATGTAGAAATTTAAAGTTAAGTCAGATCTGTACCACCCTACCCTATTGGGTTATATCAACGGACAGGATACTAGAGCCATTTTTCAACAAATGATAAGAAATCCTAAACCTTTCTTGACTTCTTATTCTTCTTCCAAAGAAAATGACAAACTAGCTAAGTCGCTGTAAGTTACAGAAGAAACAGATAGTGATATATTATTGTAGTATATTTTCATTATTAAAGTAAACGAAATTGAAAATACGAATAGCGTCGTCTTGGGTTACCATTGATATAATGTTCGGTACTAAGATTATTACCAAAACACACTTAGAAGTAGAATCAGTCATGGATTGAAAATAAAACATATTTCGATGATGTATGACTATATCTGAAGCTAGGGCTGGAAATGATAAATAAAATGCAATTTGTCAATTTTTAACATGTGATGATTGTTACACGTTATTTCTTTTCCTAAAAGTGCACGTATGTAATAATCCAAAACAGACGTTGAGTGATGAACTGACAAAATTGGAAAAACATGTGTTACAATTAATCAAACAAACAAAAAACAAATATTGGGATTGTACGACAGATGCTTAAAATGGAACGCATTAGTACTTTTCTATCTACCTAACCTGACTGATTCAACGTCGATTACTTTTGACAGCAAATAAACTAGAACGCATTTATAAGCTTTAACTGGCTGATTGAACAGTGTGTTCTCGTGTTCCAGTTGTCTGTGATGATATAACTGTCCTCATAATGAGTTTGAAGTAACAACTTCCATGTATATGTTGACATATTTAAAACTCTCACAGCATTATATATACGTCAATTCAAATGGTTAGTAGAAAATAGAAGACCCACTGAAGGAACAAAATCTTCAGCAAGGAATGCAATGAGACATTTATGTTCATTCTGTGTCAAAAACAGGTGTTCCGTTTTATATACGGCAAAAACAGTACAGTGGATTATGGAACTAATGCAAGAATAGAACAAACTGATAAATCAGCATTGGACTTTGAGCCTGGATTTCTAACCTTCAGATTGTCCATCCAGATTTCGAGTGTTTTCTATGCGTGCTTACTGCAGTCATTTACTCTTGAGCTTCAGACATTCTGTTTGTCTTTATGCCAGAACGTGCGTTTATATGACAACTCTCTATTTAAAAGTAGTTATTGTTTGGAAATTAGAGTGTAGAGTCCTGACATAAAAGCATAAACAATAATTTTAGGAATTGCCATATCCAATTTTTATAAACCAGAAACAAGACACCGACTGCAAGTATAGGTTACTAAGTTAAATTAAATGAACGCGTTGAAAAAGTACAGCATGATAACTGATATTGCATACTTTTAGCTTTTTTGTCAAATTTCTTGTAATTGTATGTTAAAGTAGGAAATCATAAAAAAATAAGGGTCATATAAATGAAGAATCACGCTAAACATTTTTTTAAAACTGACATTTATTTTCTTTTGTTCTGCTATTCCTTTTATTTAACAAGTTTGACATTTATTATTGTCTAATTAGTGTGACACTATCTTGTATTTAAGTTCGGTCGTAAAGTATTATAATGCATATATTAGAGAGTTGTGTACTAGTATATAAGTAGAACACAAACAGATTGGCTCTAGATTCCAAACCTGAGTAAGACGGACATCTACAGATTATATAAGAAAAAGAAAGACATGTTCAAACGTTAAGCACCCCTTTGCAGAGACGCTTAGAAAAGCATGATGAGTCAGTGTATAAATTCTAACAGGCCAGAATGTATGGAATTGAATCAACTTGTTTGTATGCTCTGTATAGTACAAACATCTTTTATTTAACCTGTATAAGTCGACGGGAACATGGGCAGGTTTAAGTGAAGAAATTTTTTGCAACAGAACACCGCACTTAGTTTATCCATAACATAAAATAGTAAAATATGTAAACAATATATTCAAAATATATCATAAAACTGTCGTAGTAGTACATGTATTTAAACCAAATAACTGATATTTAAAGTGACATAATGCGCATCTTACTGCACATAGTGTATTTTTGGTGACAGTTTTATAAAAGCAATTTTCGGTTGCTGTGCATTCAAATGTGTAAAACTAATGATAACGCCGCATTAGTATTTGAAGTTGGTGCTTTAGAAATGAAAAGATTGGAAAATAGAATAATTCCTAACAGTTCCTTCCTTCACAGTGATCTCCCTTGTGTTGTTGAAATTGTTAGTACAAAAGAGTTCGGCAGTGGAAGGGAAGCAACTGCTGCATGCAGTTGCTTTTTCTCCCAGTCAAAATAGGAAAATCAATAATTGGAAAGTTATTATTGCGTACTGGTAGCAGGAAGAGTTTACACACACCTATTTCAGCTAGATTTTTTCTTGAAAAAAATGTGCATAATGTCACTTTAAAAAAGTGAGAGCAAAAAAACTTTAAAGGAAATTAAAACTGTATCTTATTTCAACTAGAAGCAATACAATTCCGAAAACATTTTTAACAGAGCATCAAAGAAATTATTTTAAAAGAAGACATTAAAGGCACTGTCGTTTTCCATCTAATTACTTGTTGCTGCGGCCAAACGTTCAATAATTCTTCACCAAATATGAATTTTTAAATCAGGCAAATATAAGAAGACATATTTAAATTTAAGAACAATATATTTGAAACCGTTGCGACAGTATTTGAATAAAATGAATAGAAAGGATAGGAAATCCCTGCAGGTGTGATTATAGTTTTCTTTTTCCTTTATTCACAACTTTGAAGATTAAATAATAAAAACGATAAATTAAAACTATCCTTGAAACTATCCTTGAAACTATGAATTAATGTAAATGATCGATCTTCTAAATAAATAACGTAAAACTGCTTTCTCAAAAGATAACGCGTTCGCTTTCATCGAAGTGTGCCAAAAAATATCGTAGTTTGAACTGTAACGTAAAAAATGAGTTGACTTTTTATCGTTTTCGGAGTTAAAAGATCAGCTACTAGTATGTATGCTACATGTATAACACAGAGTATAATAATCTAAAAAGGAATAGCACTATTACTTCCATGAAGCTTCCAGACTAAAAGTAATAATCGGTAACTATCCAAAACAGACGTTCAGTGATCAACTGATGCAATTGGCGAAAATTGTCCTACAGTTAATCAGGCAAATAAGGAGACAAATATTGGATTATACGGCAGATATCTTAAGTGGAACCCACGTGAACATCTTCTTGTCTACCTTTCTTGACTGATTCGACATCGATTCCTTTTGACAGCGAATAAACTAGACCGCATTTATAAGCTTTAACTGACTAATTGATCACTGCTTCTTCGGATTAAAATTGTCTGTGACGCCGTAATGCTTCGTATGTTTAGTCGAAGTAATTATTATTTCGTTGACATATTAAACTGTCTCATAGAGTTACATCAATTCCAATGGTTATAGAAATTAGAAGACATACATAAGAAGGCAATTATTTCTAAAGAAAAAGTATAATCAGGCATGAGGTATGTTTTTATTTTTCAAATCGAGTTTTCTTTTCGACATGTGGCAATGTTCTGGGTGTTGGGACAAGTGTAATTATACAACAGACCAATATTGCACGTAGAATGTGTTAAGAATAGCTGGGATTGTGAGTCGCAAATATAAAGTAATGTTCTAAGAAAAGAACTATCTAAATTTCTGTAAAGTGTCAAGAGAGTAAGGACATACGAACAATCAATGGTTAACTCAACCACGCTTTTAAGTTACATTTGTTTTTGTAACCGTCTGTAGAACTAATATATTCCATAATTATTTGAACAAAATGACAGTCTTTACATGTAACTTTATATTTGTAAATACATTTTTCAGTTGTTCATGTCTTAGATATATTCCAGACGAACCGGGCCTAAGGCCACATTACATCTTTCATCAAAAAGGTTAAGCTATCATGTAATATCATTTAATCATGAAGGAGCTCGCATATCAGAGCAACGCAGAAGGGAATCGTGACCTTGATGTTGTTACACCGTCAAATATCCGTGCACTCGACCAACACTGTCCCTTAAGTTCCACAACAGTGCACTTACAATATATAAATTACAGACCAAATAGTCAAGTGGCTGAGTATTTGCTGCAATTGGGCTGTTAATTATTTCAGCAAATCATAAGAAAGCATTTAAGAACAGGCAGTGGAAAACAATCTTTAAAGAAATATAATGTAAATTTGGATTAACACAACACGTTATGGTTTATGTTCTATTTATTTATTTTTTCATCTCTCTTGTGATGTAATATTGCTATTGCTTGTTTCTCTTATATCACTTGTAAATATTTCTATGTGTACTAATTTTGCATTCTTTATGTACGTTTTATGATTGGAGGATAATAAAGTATATTCTATACCCATACGTTGATATCATTGACACTCAACGTTACTTAGAATGTTTCGTGAAACACACCCATTTAGAAAAACTGTCTCTTGTATTAGATTAACCTAAACAGAAAATTTGTTCTCCCTAAAACTGTCTTTGGAATTGTTGGACTTTGCTAGACGACTGAAATATTATCTAAAAAGAATTTTCAGCCTCATTGAGCTTGCACTTTCTTCGATCTACTCCTACACTAGCTGTCTACAAAAATTATAGGTTTTAACTTGTATTTTCTTTAGTAAAGTTATCCATAGAGAAAACTTTGTCTTATATCTGCATAGATATAATTTCAGTGGCTATGTAATTTATGTCTAGCTGGATTGTGAAACACGAACTGAACGATGTAGAGCTGCACTCTGTGTTTTATGAAGTGCAGAAAATTAAATGCTAGAAAACATTACATCTCTCATAAGGATTCAATACTAAATCTGTCAAATCTTAAAAAAACGGCGAACAAATAATGAATTCATTGCTGTTTATACAAATAAACGCATCACACCAATATGAAAAAGTAAAATGTAATGTTAACTGTTTAGCAAGTTGTACTTTTCTTTCAAGTGTTTAAGTGCACGAGGTTTTATGTTGACATCATAATAGTTATTCCTATTGGCTTTTAAAACAAGCACGAGATTGTTCTTGGTCGTTGAACGAAAAAACTTCACAGTAGACACTGCTGTTTTTACATTTGCCTAGAGTATGATGGTTTTTGCATATGCAGATAAAGTGTTTTTCGAAACATAATGCTCGAATTTGACACAGATTTGGTAAAATGTGCAACATGTAGATGAAATGGTGTAATTAGAACAGACATACTTTGAAACTTTCTTCCGCATTATTTGTAATAAATGGTCGATGGAGTAGACGACGACAAGAGGTAACTGATTAAGAAAAGTTTAAGGAAGGTTTTAAGGAAAGAATAAACAATTCTATAACAGTAACTTTAAGATTGATAAAACGGTCCTAGTAAATTTGTTTGAGATTTCGTATGTACTATCCTTTTAAAATTCAAAATCTAACCCGGAAAAAAAGGTCATGAAAGTGTTGTATTATTATAAAGCTTGAAAGCGTATAATAACAACACATTTGTGACACTATGCTTAATTTGTTTTCACTGCACTATGTTCTTAGAAAGATCTATAAACAACTACTTCATGCATATATTGTGTCTCCTTTGACGAGACCTTTGTGACTTATGTAGTGATAAAATGCAGCATGACACGATACAAAGAATATTTTGATTAAGTACGATTTCGTTTGAAAGTAAGGACATTTAAGCAGTAGACCAAAAACGGCCAATGATCACTTTAACGCGCACGCAGACCTGTAGACACTGTTCGTGTTTCGAGTCAAACAAAGCACCTATTAAGGTGCTACATGTAAAATAATTTTACCAGAGGGGTTCAAATGTCATTAATACGTACATAAATTAAGCTCACGAAATTTTCCTGTAAGTATAGTTATTTTGGGGAGCAGCCCAAAACAGACCTTGAAATATCCACCGACGTGGTTTGCGAACATTATCCTACAGTCACTAGGACAAGTAGGGCGACATATACTGGATGGAAGGTCTTAAGTGGAACCCGCGAGCACTTTTCTTATCTCTCTTACTCGACTAATTCGACATTGATTCATTTTGACAGCCAATAAACTAGAACACAGTTATGAGCTTTAACTGACTGTGGTTGAAAACTGTGTCCTCATGCTGAAATCGTTTAAGACACTCATGTTTATTTCTGGTAGAAACTATCCTTTTTCGTATTTAACTATCTCATGGATTTTCATGGATTTTCATCAATTTTCATGATAATGGAAGGTTATGAATTCTATAAGGATGGCTTATGAGGCACACATTGCCTTACTATACGCTTCTAAAATACTTCACCAATAAGATGCCAAAGTAGAATAAACAATTGTTACATCTATAATCTCTTGATGTTCATCGTAAATGTATTTTAAATAAGGTTGAATGCCACCTTCATGCAAAAGCAGAATAAATACGAAGAAATGAGATTAACAGTCGGTTCAAAGGCCAACCTGACATGTCGAATGAAGAACTGTAAGAACTTCGTACATGCTACAGAATTTAAATTGTTCCTGATACTAATGCATACGATTTTTAAAAGTAGGAGCGCATATTGCTATTCGCCCGATGAGAAATTGGTAATCAAATAGAAATAAAGTAAGCATGTATACCACTTATGTTTCTGAAGCTAAAAATTAAACAAAACAATTTAATATGTCATTTCGTTTGGAAATGTCTCACTCGATATCAGTGAATGAATTTCATCTGCTATAGTGTTCATTTCTTGAACCGTTCACTAAATTTCCTATAAGTAAAGTATATTCGAAAACAACCAAAGTCAAACGTTAATATATCAACTGACGTAGTTTGCGAACATTGTCCTAGACTTACTCAGACAAGCAAGGAGACAAACTATTGGATAACACGGCAAATATCTTGAGCACTTTTCCTATCTACCTTTCTTAACTGATTCGACATCGATTCATTTTGACAGCGAATAAAGTAAAATACATTGATAAGCTTTAACGGACTAATTGACCGGTGTGTCATCGTGTTCAATTGTCTGTGAAGCCTGGTAATGCTTCTTATGTTTATTTGTGGTACAAACTATATTGTCATATTAAACTGTCTCATGGAATTTCATTAATTCTGATAGTTATGGGTTGTAGAATATATACAATGTATTAAGAATCTAATGACATTTAAAGAAGATGGCTAACATGTATCAAAAGTTTATGTTTCTCAAAGAACTGATATATCTTCAATATACAACATGACATGTTTCTGTGAAGTTTAGTGTAAGCGCACTGTAATATCAGTTAAATCTATAATTACAGACTCTAAAAGGTAATATATTCTCGGATTTTGTGAAATATGTGTACGAGAACACAGGAAGAAGGCTTATATCAAATGAACTAGAAAAGTAACGCTAAATTTAAAGACTTAAAATTATTAGAAACCATTAGTTCTGTAACCATCATACCAATTATCTATGTCTGCTAAAACTGGTAAATCTTAGATCAGTTTTCAATGTTGTAAAACGTCTCTTTAAATTGACATGTCGCAAATATTTATTCATCTGATTTGCTAGATTTCAGCTAACATTCAGATTATATAATTTGCAAACTATGGCAAATTTAAATCCCTTGAAAAATGAAATAAACCAAATCCCCCGAAATGTTCAACTTGTTAAAATGAAACATATTCTGTCATCGCCGCAAACCATAGACTGCCATTATATGCAAATACATTGACCATTATATCAAATTGCAGCCATGATTATAATAATGAATTTCTATATTTACTTTACATCGTCTGTTGTTTTTTTAGTTTATAGTTTATACATATATTTTTTGTACATTTCGAACATTAATGAAGCAGTATATTTATCCTAAACGCATTTAACTATTCCCTGGTTTTTGGCCTGGGGACTAAAAGTCCCCTAGGCCTAAGTTAGCATACCACATTTCAAACACTGCAAACAATTTAACTGTGCTATGTGCGAATAACAACTGTAAACATGCGCTATGCGAAAGTAGTGCAAGACAGACCAGATCAATCTTCTGTTTGAATGTCGCATATGATAAGAACATATTACAAATAAAAAGAGTATACACAACTTCAAACGATTGCAGAAAGGTATATAGCTTACGGGCTGCATTACACATTTTTTCTGTTTTAGAAATTAATGCGTTGTTAGCTGATTACGGAAGATAATCATATGCACATCACGGAAAAGTACGGATATTTACGGAAACGTACGGAGCTCGATATAAGAGTTTGTAGTTTGAATTTCAAATTTCCGATGTTATTTCATTAACAACTTTGTTTTTACGAACGATTACATATATATTTACCTAAAAATAAATTTCTCTAAAAATAAGATATAATTTACGTACATTCCCGAGAAGGAACTCACGTGATCAAAATCACCCGCCATTTATCGAGGACGCTGCATGTCAAGGCCCAGTGAACGGTTTCACCGATTACAACTACAAGGTAACCAGAATCATTTTTGGTTTTCTCTGTTATACACATTGTACAGTACTGTATTTATATTTCATTGCTGGCAATTATTGGAAATTATTCGAGTCAACAGTACTCTATCTATTACATTAAAATTGCAGCTTACAGTAATATATAAACAAATAAAAGTACGTATAGGTATATATAATATAAAAAAGTAAATCTAGTTTACATTACTAGAGAAATGTAATTAAACAAGTTTATTAAATTCGTTACAACGGCACCTGAATTCAGATTAGTTCTTGTTTATGATTGTAAATCCAGAGAGGAATATTACATTAATACCTTCACGTTTTGATTCAATAAATTGTTAAGGAGAGCTGACGTTTAAAGATGTTTAGCTTTTCTCATGCTATTAAGAACCATTATCACTGTATCTGTATAAAACCTAGTCCACTTAAGCACTTCCCAAAGAATGTTAGAAATACTGCTAGCTCTGTCTTTTTGCGCATTAATGGTGGTGCGTTCATTACACCTGAAATAATGGTTATTTCTTCGCTATTATTACTTACAGTATAATTATTTGACAGCTTTTATGATTATTAAGTTGACTCTTAACAAAGACCAACAAATATTTTGTATACTATTACTTGTTGTTACATTAAATAAAGAAGGAACAGTCTTGCATCCTTCTTTCCGTAGTTCAATGAAGACTTTTGATATATCTATGCAATTTCTGAAGTAAAATTCGGCATAGTCATTGCCAAGATTTAATGAATTGCAAGTCCCAAATTTTCGTAACTGACTTATTGCCGGACTAAACATTTGGTGCCAGCTACATGTCATTGTACTTACTTAAACCAGAAACTGATGTTATCTAGCTAAGTTAGAACTCCAAAGAACATCTTTTTTCATTCTGAAGAATTGGCATGTTTAAGTACAATACGCTTCCCGGAAAATAAATTTATTTTGCGTTTTACAGTTTAAAACACACATTGAGCGATCAACTGATAATTGTGCAACAGAATCCTGCATGAATGGAAACTAGTATTGAATAACACGGCATTATATCTGAAGTGGAACCCACGAGTACTATTTTGTCTACATTACTTGACTGATTTGACATCGATTCGTACTGACAGCAAATAAAGTAGAACGTAATAATTTTTTAAAGCTTAAATTGACTGATGTTGGACAATTCTTTTTGTGCTCTTATTGTCTGTGAAGCCTGAATGTTTCTTATGTTTATTTGAGATGAACATCACAGAACTATATAAACTTCAGTGATTCTGAAAGCTGGCATTTTCATTCATTTCCTAGACCTGAAATACTTTCGAAACATTACAAGTGTTACATACTGCTGTGAATTCCAATGTTTGTTTTCATTCAGAATATGACTTCACTTTACTAACACAACAGCTGGATATAAACCGTAAGACTGATTTGACACTCTCTGTCACCACATCTCCAAGTGAAATGTCTACGAAATACATTGAAATGCAAAAGGTAGTTTTCACATTAAAAATTATGCCTACATATTATGTTTAAGGGGACTCAATCCCTTAACTGGTAATGTGCGTGAAGTTAGCCGCCAGTTGCCAGTTACCGGTTGCCAATTCAATGCCAATTTACTCACATACTAGCCGGTTTTAAAACAAGTTTGTGTTTAAAAGTATTAAACTATTAAGTTTGGTGCCAAAATGTCTTTAAACGAAGATACTTGAGTATGAAAACACTCGTGATCGCAGTGAAATGCAGATAAATGGTTCAGTCGTATTTTGGGGTCATATCACCTAATCATCGTTCCTTGGGAGAACAATTCTCCGTAAGAAACTGTTAACTTTCTCACATAAAGAGACATGGTCGCAAATCTCTCACCCAGCTTCCAGCGAGTGACTCTTCTTTCTCGACCAATAAAAATCATGATCAACTTTCACATTGATTAGTGTCGTCAGACCACAGTCGTCTCAGTTAGTATTGCACATTGTTGTTAGTTACATATGCAAATTAATTATATGTACCTACATATATCTTTTCATAAGAATTGATATGTTTAAACCAGGCGATTCACCATATACATCTGTATCATCAGGTGGAAAATCTCCTGTTTCAGTACCTCATTTGTATTTTTCATATACTAAACCAATATATGTATATGTAACTTGTATTACTGTTATAACTGTTTGTCCTTTAGCGACTTTTGATCTCGGTTAATTCTTTCATACAAGTCCACTTTTGCGATATTGCGTTAAAAGTTTGAATATATGTTTACCATCACGACCCCTACTTGTAGTCAGGAAAGAAAACTCTGTCAATGATTCCTTTTAAATTATGGCACTTTTCGACTTATAATCTCGGTTTAGGTTTTCGTACCAGTCAACTTATTGACTTAGTCCTTTAAGATATAACTTTGAAAGTTTGATTATATCTGTACAATTATGACATACATCTGTAAACAAAAGTAGATCATTCACGTTTTTCGTACAAGTCCACTTATTAATTTGCAATTCTTTTTTTTATTTACTTAGAATATCCTAGTAAACGTCTTATGTGCAAGGCAAATTTTTGCTGTAGTGTTCAGTTCAAGGTTATCAAACAATTAAAAAAATATAATTGTTAACTTAATAATAATGTTGCTTGTTTGTACTTTCAAAATTCACAGAGTCTTGCTTTTCTTTTATTGCCAACAGCTTTGTTTTCTTGGCAAGCACTAAGAATAGACTAGCGCTGTCTAACAGACAACTCGTGTTGATAAATGTTTGTAAATGGCCAAAGGCAACTAATTTGCTGATTTGCCAATAAAGTTGAAAGCTAAATCAGGGTGTATTACTCTGATCAAGCCCATAATTAAACTCATCCGAGATCCTATGGTCATACACATTCTGTGTAAATTATAATCAAGATTATGATGATAATTAAGGTGCTAGAGTGTAAACATGGTTAAAAATTGCTTTTTATTTTAAATAAGGGGTCATTAGTATGGAAAGTGTTACCCAATTAAGCCCATAATCGAACTCGTCTGAGATCTAGGTATAAATATTTCGTGTACATATGATTATGATCAGTGAACAAATGTAGGTGCTGGAGTTTAGACAAACCAAATGTTGACGGACGATGGACGACAAATTCCGGGAGACGGACATCAGTTGATCGGGTGAATAAAGTGTTATTTTGCCTCAAATTCATTGTGATGATTGGGAGAATACTTTTCTAAAATATTACAAAAATGTTACGTCCTAAGAGGAGCCTGATCCGGTTTCTGATACTGATAACTTGTCCAAGCTTTAAGCAGTTGTGGAGGTTTTCTACAGCTGACTTTAGTTTAAATTTTGAAGTCAGACAGAGGGATGATGACGACTGGAAGCGCGTTCCTGTCGTGGATAACAGAGGAAAGAAAAAAGCTCATATGTAGTTACATATTTATTTCTGGAATGTAATTATGTCGCGTAGATTATGATTTATTGTGATTTATCAAGAGTTAAGCAAGATATGCAAGTTCTATTGTTTTTGATCTTATACCAATTTGCTGATGTATATGACTTTACTGTGTCTTCCAATTTTTCCAGTTCATAGAGTTTTTCTATGTTACGCAAATCGGTAGCACCTGTAAGTGCAGTAAGCTAAATTTGGGTATGAGAAACAGCAACTAAACATTACAGAAATATTCATTATCATTTATAGTAGTCTACTGGGTAGGGAAGGGTCCCTGACTGACTATGTACAATGTACAAATAAAATGAGAAAATTTGTGTATCTTACTAATGTCATCTTCAATTTTCCTAAAAGGATGTGATTCATTGTAATCATCGTCTGTATGTAATTACACATTACTAACATTCCAGTGTGTCCTTGCAAATATACAGCACTATGATAGTAGATGTGTCTGACTGAATCGGTTCTAACAAGTCCAGAAACGCTTAGAAAGTTTAAATGATACATCTTAAAATTTTTTGCCAGAATGAAATTCATTACATGCAGATAGTTCTATGGAGCAAACCTATACATGTACTAAAATGTTCGGGGCTATGCTGAAATTTGATACCTTTTATATTTTTCTGTGTTTGTTTTGGTTTGCTTTATCATTTTAATTTTGAATACAAAGAGCTAAACTATCTATTTTATAAAATGTTTGAAGATACTTGAAAGTATTCAAGTTGTCAGTAGTCCTATCTGCTCCTAGATTATACACAAGTCCAGTGACAGGGTGTCTTTTTGTTTGTAGTCCTGGACCCATCATACTCCCAAATCCTTTCTGGAACATGAGGTATGGAGCACATTTCATTGCCTCGTGCAGGACAGACCACTTTCATATCGCCATATTAAGTATGTCATGCGCAATCATCTAACATATCTAGATGTATTAAATCATGTTATGCTGACACCTGCCATGAGTAACTATATGTTATGTGTATGAACAATCTACTTTAGGACAAGAGCAATTTCATTCTTCAACTAAAATACTTTATTTTTTAAAATTTCAAGGGCACGGTTTATATGAAAATATCTTTGAAATTCCACAATAAAATGTTCGTGGATTATCAACCAATATTTTCCATATCTAGCAAGAAAAACCTCACTGCAGACCACATTCCAGAGTACGAAACTCCAGTATAGTCCAGAATATCTTCAAACACTGGCTAGGATTTATGATGATTTCTTCAACATATTTTAGCAAGGCCTGAACTATTTTATGGAGTAGTCTGGAAACTGATAGCTACAATTAAGCTCTGAACTTCAAGCACTGTCTGGAATATTTTCCAGTAGAAACAATACCTATACTTATGTTTGATCAGTTAAATATATCAACAATAATCACAATGAATCAGATTCATGAGAAATTAAGATAGCATGTGCAGTCGAAGACAGTAATTGTTTCATCCTCTTTGTATACAGTCTGGGGTATTACCTCGATTTGTTTCAATGTGCTGCATTTTTTTTTGTTACAGCAGATAAAGCACCATTTTGAATTGCAACGTTTGTTAAGTAAACTAATGTCGAGATAATCTTATAATCATTAATGTATTAATAATAATCCAATTTATTTATACAACGGATATTAAGATACAAAGAATGTTCCAATACGGACGTCCTTTTTTGCTCGATATTATTTTATGTTTGTTTCGCTCGTTACGTATCCTCCGTGCGGCCTCTACTTAGTGACCTCTACCTTACACGGCGTCAAAGAGACATTTACAAGCTTAGCATTATATAATGCATTCGTTTTGGTTTATGCACAGGAATCTGAAATACATTGTATTATCAATATTTTATGAGGTTTTGACATCCGTTCGGTCAGTGCTAAATGTAATAAAAAATGTGTATATGTTTACATTAAGCATTGACTGAACGGGTGTAGAAAACCACATTAAACATTGGTAATATTTCAAATTCCTGTGCATAAACCAAAATATATGCATTATATAATGCTAAGCGTAATCTTGGCTTCTGTGACACCTTGATGTTGACCTGTCAGTTTAGACAAATGGTACTCAGGCGAGCTGTTATAAGGCCATTATGGTTCCCTTTTTAAAAAAATATTTATCCACTTTCGTCTTGTTATCAACGTGTTAGCCACACCATTTAGTCTGCTCGTTAAATAAACATTAGCAGAAAATCACTTCCGGGTAATCGACAAAGATAATCCGTACTGATAAGCTATAAACGATCGCGTTTCCAGACCATTTCATTAAAAGACACTGTGTCAGATTTAAATAAAATTACTGTGATCATCCTCCATTTCACCCACCATCACGTTTAACGTGACGTTTTAGCCAGAACAATTATAAATAACACACCATGCATTGTGTTATCTTGTAATCAGTTACAGAATAAAGGTATAAAGCGTAAAAGCTATACATGTTTTCTGTGTTAATATATGACATACCGGCATTAAATAAACTTAGTAACAGATCTCATTGGTCACCGCGATTGACCTACTTTTCGGCAACCATCCAAAAACACATTTCGGCTGAAATTGACTGGAAATTGCAGTCATGAAAATTTCTCCTTTTTTGGACTCAGAAAAATACATTTTGTCAGCATATACATAATAGGAGACATGCCGGGGGCTCATCCACGAAGATAAAGCTAATACATTTGCTTTCATGGTCCTTTGTAAAATTCAATTAAAAAGTTCTATTTGAATCAACTTGCGATATTCAATGATTCAATGTTCTTTAGCAAGAAACGCGGCAATGCCACGAAACCAGATTAAACAGCTGGGGCTCTTTCTCTTTACTTTTTTAAAGGAAACAAATCATTGCATGTGCATCAAGCCACCTCCTGGTTTGCAAATCTGAAACAGATATAACATGCATTTTACAGGTGTAAACTATTTCTTTACTTTTAGTAACAGCGACCTTGACCTTTATTCAAGAAGCCCCAAAAGCCACCCAAAGATACAATTCCAATTAAGCTGCATACATGCAAAGTTTCATGGCAATTCCTCTTTCCTTACTAAATTTATTGACCGGAAACCGCCTGTTTGACGCCGGCCGGTCGCCTGACCATCGCCGTACCCCAATCTAATAACCAGGATTTTCGTTGAAAACCTGGTTAAAAATGTAATTTTGGACATCAAATCTTTTGTGTCAATCTCTTCCTTAACTCTGTATTCTCGGACTATATTGTTACATTTATTGTTTATACCGAAATACGACTCTTGGATCACTGTTAACTTATACCAGATAATCATATATTTCAAGGACTCCATTCTCTTTTATTCCACATAGATTAAGTTTATCGACTATTTGTTGGAATATTTGCTACTACCAACAAGATCTGCACACATGGCGCCTCCAACCGCAATCACTCGCCGGGCTTCTTTGGACACCACGACGGCCCTACGCGTCGCTGCATGATGTATTGCGAGGACGACCCGCTTCAGCGCCATCCATCTTCAGGGCTGTTTGTTCCACAAAACGTTAAGTACCGGACATGTACGTTTAATAGAAATACATCCATACGTTTCTCGAACATCATAGTTTAAACAATTGAAATCGATAACTCGGGAATAAACAGAAAATTAGAAAATCGCGAAATAAACAACTCGCGAATATAAAACTTTTTACAGTAAATGGTGTTTGCAAAGTCAAACGGATTTGAGGTTAAAAACATTTTAAGATATTAAATTAATATCGTATAAGAAGACCATCAACAAGTAAAGATAATAAGATGGTGGATATGTATACAAGAATTGCTTCTGAATATTTTGCATCGATGAAACGACGATTTCTGCTAATGAATATGCAATAAATGAAAACGTTAATATACTTTCATTACCTGTCATTGTCAGAGTATGTGACTACTGTGAGTAAATCATTGAGTAATTGTCTTCCACTGTAGATCCTTAAAAATGGCCAATACATATAATGATCAATTTTCCTACAAACAAACGATATCACGCATGAAAATATCCGAAATTTTCAGTTTATCATATCTAATTTTATAGTGTCGAAATTTCGCAAAATACATAAATGTAAGTAAATGGTATGCATATAAGCCCTAGCGGCTGTGTGACCTGAGAAATCAAAGGCTAATCAGAAAAGACTGAAGATCTGGTGTATTTAATAAAGTATACGTCGATCCCCTACAAGTAAAACCATATTAGGTTACAGGTCAAAACGGATGTGCAGTGACCAAAAATATGCAATTGGTGAATATTGTCCTGTAGTTAATCAGGCAAATAATAAGACAAAACCTGGTTTATACGGCAGATATCTTAAGTGGATTCCGACGAGAACACCTTCCTGTCTACCTTTCTGGACTGATTAAACATCGACATAGAGTGCACTGACTAATTGATCAGTGCTTCCTCGTCGTTGGCGCCGCAATTCTTCTGTATATTTAATCGGACTTAAAATGATCATATTGTCATTTCAAATTGTCTCCTGGAATTATATCAATTCTCATGATTATACAGTATAAAAGAATATTAATATGGTACTTTAGTTTTTTTACATTTCCTTGAAGTGACATGAAATGAATCAAGCTAGTTGACTGTACGTGTATTCTTGAACGTTGACAACCATTATCTTAAAGTCCAAGGATCTTTTTCAATGTTTTGATATTGTGACATAAATATACTAATAGGATAATGATATAACTATGTTCTATTCACTCTAAAACAATGTTGACATATTCATTTCTTTTGTTTTCAAGTCGCTTTTTCATGAAAAAGAGTTGCCAGTGAAACTTATTTTTTGCGATGTCATTGAAAAAAAAATGCTGCTCTCTATTTCTAACATGTACATCGATTGAAAAAGTAAAGATATGAATGTTTTCGATACTAATAAAGGTCATTTTCGCCGGTATGACACCTTTCTTGGTAAAATAAGAGCTACTTGTCCATGTGGTCCTGGGACTTTAACTTGCATACATCAGAAAGCTATGTTTGTCTGTCTGTCTTCCTGCCTGCCTTATGTCTATCTGTACATTAGCTTCAAGACAGTCTGACCCTACTTTTTGAAATGTCATGTTCAATATATACCCCATAACTTTCGCATCACGTTACGTCTTCTTAGAATTAGTTGTTTTTCATAACAGATCTACTAAATCATTAAAACTCGAAACTGTAATTACATCAAGCAAAAACTGGTAATTGAATTATAAATGAATGAGTATTAAAGTATTAAACTGCAATTATAGAACATCCTCCAAGTGATTAAGACTGTAATTTATACTTGAATATTCGATATGCAAGGATTATATTGTAATCAAGATATGTCCGCCATTTAAGTCCAAGAGGATACAGAATAAATTCTTTAAACCCATAATCATTTCGTATTCCCTAGGTCTTTGTTAATGAAGGTCAAGCTTTATCTATAGCCGCGTGGATTGTGGTTTTTGTTCCCCGAGATGAATATCGGGATAGCCCATTTTCGAACTTGACCTTGATAACAACCGGGCACTCATTCTGACAGTTTCACAAAAATCCAAAGAGCCAATGCAGCCTATTGCATGGACAAGTTTTTTCTATGACTTGACCTGGTAACCTAGCTTTTGACCCAAGATTGCCTATATTCGTACCCAATCTAGATTCTATCCAGGCACTCATCTTGACAGTTTCACGAACATCCAAAGAAAAATGGAGCCTTGATTGTATGCAGAAGGGTTTTCTATGATTTGACATTGTGACCTAGTTTTGGACCTGAGATGACCCATATTCGAACACGATCTATACCTCATTTAGACACTCATTCTGGCTAAGTTTCAAGAAGATCCAGTGAAAAAAATGCTGCCTCTGTTGCACTTTTGGTAGAAGAGAACGGTCAGTTACTGTGCAATGTAAGCTTGTAGTACTGGTATATCAACAATTTTGAAGAAACAAAAACATCTGCAGTAACAAGAGTTTTGCTTGTTGTGTACTTCATAAGGAACAGCACTTAGGATAGTATAATTTCATTATAATTATATATTGTGCAATTTGTTTAGTTAAGTTTGTTAATGTGAATAATACTGCATGGAATGCTTTGTGCATCGAAACCCTTTTCTTGCAAAGACATATGTATAAATCTTGTGGCTATGTAACAGGTTGCTGATGGCGGTTGATACATGCAGTTCCAAAGGAACATGTTAATATGTGTTAACAGCTATGGCATTTTACCTGACATGGAATCTTCTCACTTTGCCAGCATCAATAAGATTCTATAAAAGCAATTACTGTAAGCATTACTTTATTAAAGTCCCTAGATTACTAGAGCTTATTAAAAAATCCTTGCAGAAAAATTCCCAATTATATTTCTATTTGTTTCACTTTCAATATCTGTACAGTTCACTGACTTGAAAGTTCATATGCGGAATCTTTCAAAATATGACGAAGACAGTAAGTTTATTCAATCATTTATCAGAAAATCCTGGTTATGTTTCTTGTATTCTTCTATTCAGATACTCTATATACTGCACAACCATCCCTTTAAGAAAATTAAACATAATTTGTTTTATTAACTTCCTGATAGACACGTCTCCTGTTGTAGTTTCTACTGAATATTACATTTTCTACTGAATATTACATTTTATTACATTGGTACAAGTGTACTTTCAGATTTGTCATTCTTTCTAGTGAATAAAGTACACAATATTGCCTTTGAAGAGAAACCAGAACTGTTCTATGTTTCAACATCCATTGTTCTCAGTAAAAATGTTTTGTAAGCATCATTTGGGAAATTGGCATTTTTTCAAAATATCAATAATGGCCCTATATCGCTCACAAGAGTATCATTGCACTTTAAACCAGGAAAGTAGGTCAAAGTGTCAGAATCAAGGTCAAAGATTTTTTGAACTTTTAAATTTTTGAAATCAGTTTGCACAACTGCTCAGCCAAGGTCAAAACTGTACAAATTTTATTGCTGTAGATTTGAAAACAGGAAATTAGGTCAGTAAGTCAAGGTCAAACAACGATCACATGATTCAAACTTTATGGATGTAGCTTCAAAAACAGAAGAAGGTTAAGGTCTCAGAGTTGAAATACGTGTGCAAAACTATCTGTATGCATGTAGTTCAAATTTCATTGCTGTAGCTTAAATAAGAAGTCCTTAAGGACCCGTCTTAACTCTACTGGACTGATTGGACTGTGAGTAAGTTTTGTGAAAATCTTTGGAATGTTATCAAAGAAAAGCTAACAGAGGTAACTGTGACCTTGACCTAAAAACATTAGGGATCAACTTCTCAGTAAGACCAATCATCCTAAGAAGTTGAAGACTATTGATGATAATTAGATCTCAAAATATTGAGCAGAAACAATTTTTGAAGTTTGGGTCACAGTGACATTTAACTTACCTTAACACACTGACCCCAAATACAATAGAGATCATCTACAGTTTGCTGGCAACCTTCTGAACAAGTTTGGTGAAATTCAAATAAAAAATGTGGCCTGTAGAGTGTTCTCAAGGAAAATGTTATAGACAGACAACAGACAAATCACCATGGCATAAAAAAGAAGAAAAAGACTTCTAAAAATCAAGAAAGTTGGTCAGGAGGTTGAAACACCCTGTGATTGGTCCTGTGGACCTCAAATCAGTAGTGGTAATCTGCTGGTCAAGATCAACCTCACTAGAAAGTTTGAAGATCATGGGCCAAATGGTTCTCAAAGTTATTGAACATATTAGATCTTACCTTGACAAAATCGAGTGACCCTAGGGCAGGCTCAATTTTGACCAGATTTGTGTAAGCTAACAAGAACGCACGTCAAAAGGTCATAATAAATGTCAGTCATAAGAACTTTGGAAATCAGCACAAATAGTCCAAATTTCATTTTTCTAGCATGAATAATAGAACAAGGCCAAAGGTCAAGGTCAGCCAATGTCAAAGCCGAAATCTGCAATCAAGACTGTACATACATCTTTGTATCGTTCAAATTTCATTGCTGTAGTTTTGAAAACAGAAAATAGTTCAGTAGGTCAAGGTCAGTCAAGGTCAAAGTTGAAATCTGCATGCAGAACTGTATAGAATTACATGTTCCAAATTTCATGGATGTTATAGCTTCAAAAAGAAGGTCAAGGTCAGTCAAGGTCAGCCAAGGTTAAACTTGAAAAATTAAGAGAAAACTGAACAAAATATTCCTGTCAAAGGTCAAGTCTTAAATTTGTTCCAAATTTAGCAATTAAAGGGCAATAACACTTGAGTGATTGGGGCAATTTAGCTTGTTAGACAGTAAGCCAATAAAAGTTCATAGCAAGTTTAGTGAAGACTGGTTGAGAACTGTTTAAGTAAGAGACCAAACAAGTCAAAGTCCAATTTTACCAATTGACAGGCAATAACTCCAGAGTGAATGGAGGGATTAAGCTGGTTATACAACCTGGCCAAGATATAAGGCCAATAAACATTCACAACAAGTTTAGAGAAGATGGGTTAGGAATGGTTAAGTAAGAGATGTGACAAGTTTAAATTTGTCAAAATTTACATGTACTAGTTTAAGGAGTGATGGGCGATTTGGCTTGTTTAAACTTGCCGAGATATCAACAATTTTGGTGAAGAATGGATAAGAACTTTTCAACTTATAGAGTGGACAATGTTTGTGGACGCAACTGCTTGCTGCTGCAGGTGTTCCCAATTAATATGTATGTCTATGGACGGGCGAATAAAAATGGACCCAAGAGGTATGATATGAACAATCTTGAGCAGGACCACTTATCAATGCTTCAGGCCAAATATCTCAGCTCTAAAGACTTTAAAATATTTCTGATATATCTCAATGTAAAATTAAGTGCGACCTGGGGTGGGGCCAATTTGGACCTGAGAGGTATGATTGACAGGACCACTAGGCAATGCTACAAGACAAATATCTACGCTCTTGGCCTTGTGGTCAAAGACAAGAAGATTTTTAAAGGTTTTCCTATACATGTATATCTAAATGCAAAATCAAGTGGGGGAGGAGGGGAGTGGGGGGCATGATTTTAACAATCTTGGTAGAAGAACACTAGGCAATGTTATCTGCCAAACATCTATGCTCTAGGCCTTTTGGTTTCAGACAAGAATATTGTAAAGATTTTCTTATATAAGCCTATGTAAAAACTGGTAACCTCAAGGCAAGATGGGTGACACCAGACACTGGACACCAGGGTATCCTAAAAGCTCACCTTGGCAGAATATTAAGAATATTAGTTTGTACTCACTGTGATAACATACTTTCAAACAATAGAAGTTTTAGTAATACACACATTACGTACTTAGATGTTGAAACATTTTGTTAAGGTCATTGTTTATACCTGTTACGATGCTTGGGAAATGTTAAGTAGAATTGATGTAACGACTAGGGGATTTCACCTCAGATGACATTAAAATGACAATGGGTTCAACCAGCAAAATGGTCATAAAGTAAACTCTGTATATAACGACTCTGGATATAGCAAACTTCCTTATATAAGGGAAATAAATATGTCATTTTAACAACAAATTCACTAACACATACATTGTTATCAGCTTTGAGCTTATTTAGGTTAATAGGCTGTTTGGCTTTAAAAAGTTGATTTTCACCAATAATTATTGAACAGGAGGTCAAAGGTCAAGGCCACTTTTCCAGTATCCATTTTGGAATCAACATGAGAGCAGGGTATGAACAGAGATGGACATTTTCTACATTAGTCCCTGTAGAATACTATATCAGGATTAAACCTGCCATTTCCTTAATTAAAAAATCTCGCTAAAGATTAATTTTACATAGATTTACTATTTGAGAATTTTCCTCTGGTGAATTAAGTGTGTCTGACTGTCTGCTCATAAACTGTGAAATTTTCATCATGAGAAAATGATCCAGTTTACAGTTACTGTAGTAAATACTGTAATCACTATCTCACACACTACTGACAGCAAGCCATTCTCCTTTAACATGAACCTCTATTAGCATTCTTGCATATAGGATCGGCATTTCTGGTGGGTGCCCATAGAATCGGTCTGGAATCCCCAACAATGAATGGTTCTCTCAGAATTAAAGAACGGAGAAATCCAAATCAGGAACAAGCACTGTAATGGTTAGCCGCAATAATCATAGGAAAGTTAATAACACACCTGTAGTCAGCATTTAAATTAACTGTAAGAAAGGATTAATTGTTTGCTAAAAATCTCAATTAAATTCTTAGGTTACCAGTATATATTGTGTTTTGAATGTTAGCAATATAGATTTATTTCTGTGGAGCAAATAAATATCACATGGCTTGAAGTGCGACAGCACATCATCGTTGTCCTTCAGAAACCTTGGCATTCAATTTTTAGTACAGTAACTTTACAGAAAGGTCATTCTCTGTAGAAAAAACTAATTTCTAAAACCTGGTATAACAATTAAGTCTTTCTTAATAGAACTGAAGCTACCGATATGAGTCAATTTTAGAAAATATATCTGGCAAACTTCTTATATGAGGAACTCATTGGGACCATTTAAATTTGTTTCTTATATCCGGTGTATGTTATATCCATATAAATGTAGCATTTTCGTATTTATTAAAGAAGAAAAAAAGTCAGGTCCTAAAAATTTGTTCCTTATATCTGGAAATTTGCTATATCTGGAGTCATTTTATACGGAGTTTACTGTATCTATATTAAGATACTACTTCCACTAAATATTAATGATCTATTCATGAATTTTATATTCAATTGAAAATTTCAACTGAAAATAATGTACATGTAGCAAGAAAACAAGAATATGCAAGGTTTTTGCACAGTCCGTTTTAGGTACTTATTATTATTGGCTATTCAACTAAATATAATAATATCACAGAAAATATACGCTCATATGATCTGACTGATGCGCATATACAATTTTAATGCCAAAATTGAGTTACATGGTTTTCGAAGAACAGCGACGAGTTAGCGACATTACATGACATTGTATTGATAACCTTTGTAAAAATATCATGTCACCATTATCCTTTGTTCGACTTAACTGTCACACTCTAAGGTTTTAAAACTTTTCTCAATAAAACCAGGTGTAATTTGAACATTTGAGACCTGATTGACTGAAAAAATCTTTATGATCTGCATTAAATTTTTTATCAATCACCTGAGAAAATGCTCCATGTGCAACAAACCGCATTTGGACCAAAATATGTACCTCTCGGGCCTTTAATTATCTACAACAAACAGAAAATATCAAGACAGTCTTTGAACTAAAATATCAATTGCAACGAGTCAGAAAACTTTCTCTCCCCACCGACACACTCTGTGATATGCAGTCGTAGCCTTGTTTGTAACTGTAACTTCAGAAATATCTCGGACATGTGAAGTCGGCCTTCACTTTTTAAGACTAAACATGTTTGTTTATTTCAAAACTGATATTAATTTTACAAAAATAAAATAGATTCAGAAGCAGAGACTATCAACTCAGAAATCAAGTAAGCTATAAATATAAAGCTTATTAAATATCTCATTTTCGGTTGTAAAAGCTCACGAGAGCTTACGTTATTTATAAATGTCATGCCTACTCAAAATAGTTCTCATCTTTATTTAGATGCATGGTTTTAATATCTGTTGTCAATCAGTCTGGATTCTAAAAATAAGCATTGGTGTCTTGGAAATGTGTTTAAACACAATACCTGGTCAAACATAAACAAGTGTACTTAAAACTCCCCTCAGTCGAAATCCACTTGGTCCAAAAATGGCATAGTAGTCATAAGACCCTCAATGGATTTTAACGAGTGGAAAAGCATTTTACTAAATGTTTTATTTGTCTCTAGTTTTACTTTACTATAGCGAATGAATGAACCATTTTTGGACCAAGGGGATTTTGACTAAGGGGATTATGAGTGTCTCCCAAATAAACAACACAGTCCAATAAACATCATATATGATAAAGAACAAAACAAAATATTTAACACTTATGTGTACTTGCTGAATGTAAATTTATAAATATTGCATTCTCACATGGACTTTTATAATGTGTACATAGGTCTGTGATTCTCCGAGGGTGACAGTGCATTATCATGTCACCCTGAGGATATACTAGGAACTGAAATACTAGCCAAGGTCAACAGAACTTTGGCTAACCCAATCATGTTCAATGTATATCTCATTTAAAATCTAATGCTGTTTCAGGTAAAAACAAGACAGCAAAGATGGCCCTATATTGCTCCCCTGAGACTTACTTATGACAATGTGACAAAAGTTCAACCCTAAACTATATTATCATAAACACAAACATTCTGTTTAACCTGCACAAGACAAACCCCAATTTGACCAATTTACATGCTGATTTGGTTGTTAATATAACCTGTATGACATACACAAGGTTTCTTAACCGGGTGACCTAGTTTTTTTACCTTAGATTACCCATATTCAAACTTGACCCAAATTTCATCAAGAAAATCATACTGACCAAGTTTCATGAAGATTCAATGAAAAATGCAACCTCTATTGCATACAGAAGGGTTTTCTATGATTTGACCATGTGACCTAGTTTCTGACCCCAGATGACCCATATTTGAAATCGACCTAGATTACACCAAGGTAGTTATTCTGACCAAGTTTCATGAAGATCCAGCGAAAAATGCAACCTCTTTTGTATACACAAGGTTAAGTTCGGACAGACAGACGACGGACACTATACAATCACAATAACTCGCCTTTGCTCAGGTGAACTAAAACAGAGAAAATCTCTTTAATAATGAGTAAGACCAAAACATTTCTGAGAGGGATTTTGAGAGATATGTTTATTACAGTATGTTACTAAGCTGATGCCAGAAATTCAGGGCAACAGTATACAATGCAATGTATGTTTTGGGAACAATCAATACTATTACCCCCGAGGTATCAGGGACAACTATTGAACTATTGCCCTGAGGCAGACAGTGACGGCAACAATTCGAAATGTCATCCCCAATACCGAAGGACAAAGGTGATTACTGTTCCAATATACACATAAAATAGCTGTTGTTTTAACTAATTCTTGTCTCATATAATATTAAGAGATTAGGAACAAGAGGGCCATGATGGCCCTATATCGCTCACCTGACTACCTTGGCTATAATACAAGGGGTTATGATCCTAATATAATTCGTAGAGGTCTACAACACAATGTTATATAACATTCCAAATATCTATTCTCTGCCTCCAGGGAGGCTTCATTTTGACCAGGGGGTCATGATTTGAACAATCTAAGTAGAGGACCACTAGGCATTTCTACATACCAAATATCTAATATCTAGGCATTGTGGTTTCAGAGAAGATTTTTAAGTTTTTCCTATATAAGCCTATGTGTAACCAAGTGACCCCCCAGGCGTGGTCAATTTTGACCCTGGGGTCATAATTTGAACAATCTTGTTAAAGGTCCACTAGACAATGCCACATGCTAAAAATCAAAGCTCTAGGCCTTGTGGTTTCGGAGATTTTTTTTATTTTTCCTATATAAACCTGTGTAAAACAGGTCAATTTTGACCCAGGGGTCATGATTTGAACAATCTTGGTAAAGTTCTACTATACAATGCCACATGATAAATATCTAAGCTCTAGGCCTTGTGGTTTCAGAGAAGAAGATTTTTCAAGTTTTTCCTATATAAGTCTATGTAAAAGCAAGACTTAGTGACCCGATGGACGGGGTCAATTTTGACCCAGGGGTCTTAATTTGAACAATCTTGGTAGAGGTCCACTAGACAATGCTACATGCCAAATATCTAAGCTCTAGGCCTTGTGGTTTCAGAGAAGATTTTTAAAGTTTTTCCTATTTGTTGCCATAGCAACCAGAGTTCTGCATGGAATGGAATTGTTTGAACAACTTTGATAAATCTTCATACAAGGAACATTCCTGCAAAGTCTCATCAACATTGGCCCAGTGGTTTCAGAGATGTCGTTTGAAGGAAATGGTGGACCGATGGACAGACAGACACCCATACAAGGTGTTATTAGGTGGTATTTCCATTGTTCTCGAATAACAGAGTGACCACTTAATTAACAAAAGAATGACCACTTAAGGGACAAAAGACGGAATGAAGACCATAGATTTCTATTGTCTTAGGCCACACCTCCTACCACCCAAGGTACCCATCATGCGTGCAGACGGACGGACGGAATGCGATCCTAATAGCTCACTCTGGCACTTTGTGCCAGGTGAGCTAACAAGAAAACATTAGACAATCTTTCGATACTGTTCATTTTATTCTTTCAGTGTGCAATTTTTATTTTCACATGTGAACTTCAGTGCATCCAGCCTAGTTTTAATGCTAAGAATTGAATTTTGCGCATCTTACTGCACATGAAACACTTCATCCTGAGGTGAAAGTGGAGGGTGGGGGAAAGCAGTCATACATATTTACCTCCCTTCTCGTAACTGTTCCCTGCTTGACTCAGGAATGACAACAAAGCAAAAACAGTCAAAAATGACAAATTTCTACTAGTAGTTATCTAGAGAAAAAGGTAATAAATAAATTAATTGACTTCTTAATTTTACAATGATAAAGTGATATAGAGAAACATGTTACCCTCCTTGGTCAAGTGGTTCAGAGTCACTGACTAGAAATCACCTAACCTCTCATAGATTGAGGGTCATGGGTTCGAGCCCTGCTACTGACTATGTCTCTTTATGTGAGATACGAAGGATAGGAGTCTAGTACTGGTTCTTCCCAGGAATGATTGTTATGTAAACTGCCCGCCTATAAAAGTGACTGAAATACGGTTGAAACCGGCGTAAAACTCATACAACAGTAACAGAAATGATGTTTAATAATGACAATACGTACATGTATCAAAATAACAAATCCTCAAATAAATAGAAGCTTAAACAAACTAAATTAGAATGTGTCTGTCTATAATAAACTCCTACCCTGCAGGTCACAAATGATTACTTCTTACGACAAGTGCAGATCATGATCAGACTGCACATCACCATCTGCAACTCTTTGTTATTGAGCTGCTAGATTTTCACTGAAAACCCCTTTACACAATCAACAGTACTACACAGAGCCTCTAAATCTCGATTTCCGGATTAATCCAGAATTGTAGAATCGCTGTCAATGGCAACCCCTTTAAACAATAAACTGTACAACCTGATTGAATAAATGGACAATTCCATTTCAGAAACTAAGCAGAGCTAGGGTTAGAGCTGTACAGTATAGTCTATTGTTTAGTGTGTAGTGTCGACCATGATCAGACTGCAGTGTAAGTTTTACACAGAAAATAATTGCTGGCTAAATGTGATATTAAAACATTCCAGTTTATAAGTGATCCACCAAATATGTCTAATATACATACTATATATTTTCAGAAGCATAATTATGAAGGTTTTTTAAACCATTACTGGCACTGACTTATATAACATCCTCAGAACATTCTAAAGAAAAAAACAGCCTTCGCTATGTTCATTTTTGATACACAAGTATAAATAAACTCTCCTCGCATACAAAGATTTTCGAAAAAACAGTACAACAGTACAGTCAAACTCGTGAACAACGGCCGGTCAAGGGAAACCAGGAAAACGGCCGTTGTTCACAGGTGACCTTTGTTCGGAGGTGTGGGCAGTTGATATATTTTCATCTACTAAACATTGTTTATCAAGTTTCATCATCCTTGTCAGATAAACATGCTATAACCATTAACCGAATAACGATTTATCCAATTTCGTGGATTTGGTTTAATTTTTGCAACGGTCGCACATGACAAATCAATACAAAATGATTTTTGTATCGGATCAACAATGGCAGAATTTAGTTAATCGGCTTAAAACGCTTTAATAAGCCAGAAACTGTGCGCTGATCACTTTTTTGAAACAGGAACGATCTTTAATTACGTGGTTACGCTCCTTTGCCATTGTTTGATTTATTGCCATTGTGAATAAAAATACACGCTAATTTCGAGATTAAAGTGTGTGTTTTTCAGTTTGATTGTAATAAATCAAACAGTTTACTAAACATGAATGCATTAATTAGCTGAAATAAACAATTTTATTTAGTTGCACAAACAATGAGAACTGCGACTCCAAATTGCGAAGATGTTCTGCATCAAATAAGCAATCAAGCATTTTGGCAATTAGGAAGTTTGAGCGGATTAATTTCCGTGTGAAGGTGACAATTAAATGTTAGCACTTCTTTTCATCACCAAAACATCTTTGATTATTGTGCCCGTGTTTGAGGTGCAAACATTTTACAAGAAACAAATGCTCTGATTCGCCAGCTGTAAATTCAGTGGCCGTTGTTCGCATCACGGACCCGATGCGGGAAGCTTTTTACTGGCCGCTGACCGCGGACGGCGGTGGCCCTATTCCCGGCCCTTTTTAGAGCAAATTTGGACGGGGAATTCAGACTGGCCGTTGTCCGCAGGTGGCCGCTAAGGGGTTTTTGACGTATGTTGTTTTTTTATAACAAAGCACATGATCGCTATGTGATATGGTAGTGACATGAGCAGCACAAAAATGTGCTTTAAACACTAAAATGAGTCCCTCAGATGTTAACCATCTTACTGGATTGCCTGCTGGTCTATACCGTCATGGAAAATAAATTAAAATACAGCACTTTTTCTATCACTTGATCTCTTCCTTCACACCTCCTGGCTCCTGCACATAAAGGAATCCTTCTTTACATAGTTTGATTCCTTACAAATGCCCTAAAATGTTTAATTTTTGTCACAGTTTTAAAATAAAGACTACATTTTGTGTGACACAATATTTTGTTGAGGAATGGGATGTGTTTTTCTATTAATCCTGCTGGACTTTCACAAGCATTTATATAACGTCTCCATCAATCAAGGAATGGTGTACCCAATTTGCCTATTCAGGAAGCTGGGCTGATGCTCAAAAGGCTACCAAATAGAAAATGTTGTATCACAGGAAACTTTGCCAGCACCTGCAAATATATAGAAGAATTATATACGACAGCCATTAAAGCTGCTCGTTCACAGTTTCCGGTGAACAAATTTTACTTCATCAAAATGATATACTAAAACATAAAATGTTAAAGTAATGGCTACATTCAACAACCTAAGTACATAGAAATTTGAGAAAATCTGTTGAGAAAGTTGATTTGACTTTGAAATTTCAAGTTTGTAATATGGTAGCATACAATTTCAACAAAAATGCCAAGATGGTCCTAAAACACTCACCTGACTACCATTGTCTATAATAGCAGAAAGGATCAATTCTGACCTAGGGATTCTGATCTGAACAATCTTCATAGAGGTCCACTACATAATGCTATATTCCAAATATCTAAGCTCTAGGCCTTGTGGTTTCTAAGCCTATGTAAAATCGGCCTCCACAGTGGGGTCCATTTTCACCCGGGGGTCATGTATTGATCATTCTTATTAAAAGTCCACTTGGCAATGACACATGATAAATATCGTAGCTCTAGGCCTTGTGGTTTCAGAAAATAAGATTTTTGAAGTGTTTCCAGTATAACCCTATATAAAATCAAGTGACCTGCACTGGACAATGCTACATGCCAAATATCTAAGCTCTAGGCATTCCGGTTCTTTAGAAGATTTTTCCTTTATGTTGCTATGGTAACCAGAGTTCTGCATGGAATGGAATTCTTTGAGTACCTTTGATAGAGCTTCATGCAAGGAACAATCCCTGACAAGTTTTATCAACATTGGCCCCATGGTTTCAGAGGAGATGTCGTTTGAAGAAAATGGTGGCAGTACTACGTACGCAGACGATGAGTGATCCTATTAGCTCAACCTGGCTTTTTGTTACAGAAATGTGTACTGGAACCTTTTTATTTGATGATTTGTTCTAAAATATGTTTTTTTCAGACAGAAGAATCTGATTTTTTCACCAAGGTCTGAGAGAGAGCAGCTTTAAGCTGCAACCATGAATAGGAAGTTTCATACTTTATTATAACCTTTACTTACTTCATTATATTTTTCTATTTAAAATAATGTCATTTTCCAGTAATGAAATACACAAACAAATTTGCATAGTTTGCAGTATGGAAACCTCACCATGAATTGCTTTGCTGACATCATATTTATTTGTGAAATGTATGCCTACGCCTTTCATAACAGTGACTGTTGTTTTTTCCCCGTGGGATTATCTTATTAACATTTTTGGTCAATATTTTTTTTCTACACATATATTCATTGTTCTGATGCTTAAGGTATAAAATAAATGGAAAAGGATTGGATAGTATTGTACTGAACAAATTGCATCGCTCTCATTATTATATTATTGAGGGAAAAAATAAGTTTAGGGCCTCCTTGCAAAAATGCTTTAGTTCTGTTAGTTGCCAGCTTTTTTATTTTTCCTTTTTTTGCTCTAAAACATTTGAAAATTTGTCATTTTGATCATTTCCCTAAAGTCTGAGGTCAGCAGTAAAAAGTTAAGCTCGGTCGGTAAACCTGAAATACACATTTTTTTTGGCCTTTAAGAACAGCTCTATTGAATCTCTGATGATGACTTTGTTTCTCATCCAAAACAGAAACCTCTACTTCATCAAAGCACAAAGAGGATGCTATATAGGAAGAAAATGATTTTTTGATTACTTTTATTCAAATTAAAAAATTCTATACACACCTCTGCTTTGTACATTTTGACGAGCCCTGAGTTAACTTTCTCCCAGTTAGGTACGGCACTAATATTCCACAGTTGGTTAGAATGTTCAGCGAATGGACCAGTTTTAACCTTGAAAAACATACATGTATTACAAGCATTATGAAAACATATATGTATTACAAGCATTATGAACAAGAGCTGTCCCTCACAAGTGACGAATGCCCCCGTAAGATGTGTCTCACAGTCTGTGTCCTCTCCATGTGCCCAATAAATGTGCTATGTAATTTTAAAATCCTTCCATGCATGACAGAGTTACCATGCATACAGTGGGACCTTGACCTTTGAGGTAGGGACATGGTTCTTGCACACAACACACTGTCTTGATGTGCTGAACATTTGTGCCAAGTTATTTTAAATCAATCAATGCATGACAAAGTTACAGTCCGGACACAGATGTATGCATATATACCTATAAACTCCAAGTGTGAACTTGACCTTTAAGGTAGCGACGTAGGTCTTGCATGCGACAAGTCGTCTTGATGTGCTAGACATTTGTGCCAAGTTTTTTCAAAATCATTCAATGCATGACAAAGTTACAGTTCGGACACGAATGTGTGCATATATAGAGGATTCCATTACCTTCAAACTCTAAGTATGACCTTGACCTTTGAGATAGGGATGATGGTCTTGCACGCTACATGCGACACGCTGTCTTGATGTGCTAGACATTTGTACCAAGTTTTTTTAAAATCCTTCAATGCATGACAAAGTTAAAGTCTGGACAAAAATGTGTAAGAGGGGACACACAGACGGACAGACGGTGCGATTTTAATATGCAACCCTTCAGGGGCATAAAAACATACATGTATTACAAGCATTATAAAGAAACTTTGATAAAAAGAAATCTTGTTTCATAAATTAAAAACATCAAAAATACAATGCAAGTATGCTTCATTCACATATTTGATTTTGGAACAAATGCATGAAAATATGTCCACAGTGTTCTATATAAAAATTATGCATATTTGGAACAAAATTTCTGTTATTTAAAAGACAGACAGATGTTTCTGGTGAATGGGTATACTTGTGACATGTAACTTGAAAAGAGTGATCAGCAATTAATATATCATGATTGTATCATGACCTTGGGATTAATCTACATTACTGGTTATATGGGTTTTTGCCGTGTAACATCTGGACATGTACCCTTTCTGTATTGTATGTCGCCGAGCTGTAAGGCGAGGGTGACATACAATACAAACAGGGTACATGTCCAGATGTACATGGCAAAAACCCATATAACGATTATATAATACCACAATTTAAAATTATTGCGCTATTTCACAAGAATATGTATTTTCAATAATCTTAAAATGGAGCCGTATCGATCAAATATGTACACGGATCGATTAACCAATCGGAAAGCGAGCATTTTGGTAGCGGTATTATATACATGTATTATTATAAGTGCATGCTAATCTATTTATGAAACTTTGCATTGTGCAAGAGGGCGGAGCTTAAAACAGTACTCTATTTGAAATAGATCATAGTTTCAATAGAGTAGTATAGGAAATAAGCCATGATACAAATCAGATAGAGAACTGTTTGCCCGAACAATTATTTCATTAATTGAATGCTACACCTCCTCGAAATAACGTAATTATTTTCGCAAACATTACTCATATTTATTATTTAGAAGTCTGCAATATTTCGTACTTAGAACGTAGCCAATTCTCTTGCTCTGTTACTTTAAACACTTAAAAACAAAGTAATGGTTATTAAAAAACAGGTTTTTGATGATCAGTTATAAAAGTACCTAGTAAACAGCCTAAACTATTACCTGATTAATATACTTTATACATCCTAGAAACATAAAATCTTTATCAAAATTGTCATGTATTTCTGGCTTTATAAACGATTTGGGATGAATCCTCTGATGCCCTGAAAAATACATACAGGATAGTAAAAGTTGTACACTGAGCAGGTATTAATACTTATGTATTCTGAATAAGTCTTTGAGAATAATATACATGTATATTTAAGGTCCACTAGAGTTGGAACGTTCGAAATGAAGTACAACAATATTCCCCAAAATAGATCAGTTAAATATGATTAATTTATAGTCAAAGATAACATTTTTAATTAACAAAAAATATGAAACTGGCAGGACCTTTGACTGTATCTAACTTACCAATCAGTTGAGAAGATCCCCATATAAAAGGTAAAAACTGATGATCATCTAGTGCCCAGACCCCCTGACTCCCAGCTGGTTCCATTCTGTATGTTTGCTGAAGTTTTCGTACCAATTGTAAATATCTGCAATTAGATATCAGTATGGTACTTTTTTACGTACAGGATGTCTTGGGTTTCCTTGCATTCGGACACATGACTGAGTTTTAACAGACCTTAATAGCCATATATGCGTGTCGATCCATACTGTTCTATGGAAATTTGAAATGTCAACATAATTAGGAACTACATGTATGAATTGATTTGAACATAATACTGGTTTTGGTTCATTTTGTGGAATTTTGAAAAGGGATATGAGAAAAATATGAAGTTTTCATAGGATGACAAATGAAGATGGCCATTTAGAACTTGGATGCGTGTCCATCCATACTGTTCTATGGAAATTTGAAACATCAACATAACAAGAGCTGTCAGTAGGACAGCGCGCTCGACTTTTTTAGTGCTTGCCAATAAAAGAAACATTTGACAGTTACGGGCACACAAGACTTTAACTAGGAATTTCTAAGTACAAATCAAGAAACATTTTCACAGAGTTATCTTCTTTTGCTTACAGATAGGTCTCATGATGATACATAAGTACTCCAACTTTCAAAGTAATATCTCAAATGGTTAAGTCAACAAGTGGACAAGAATGAAAATTTAAACTGAGTGTCTAAGTCAAAAAGGGCAATAAATCAAATAAAATCCTTGACAGAATTACCTTCTCCTGCCCATGATTGGGGATCATGATGGTCAACAAGTATTCCAACTTTCAAATTAGTATCTCAAACAGTTTAGTCAAAAAGTGGACTGGTACGAAAAACTTAACCAAGATTCTAAGTCGATAAAGGGCCTTAATTTTTAAAACAAATCCATGACAGAGTTACCTTCTCTTGCCTACAGATGGGGGTAATGATGTAAACAAGCATTCAAAGTTTCAAAGCAGTATCTTAAAGGGTTAAGGCAATATGAAGTGGATTTTACCTATATTCAATGTACTTTCTAAGTCAAAAAGGGGCATAATTCTGTCAAAAATCTTGAAAGAGTTATGTACTCTTGTCTGTTGATGTAGGTCATGATGATAAACAAGTATGATTAGTTTCAAAGCAATACCTCTAATGATTTTGAAATAAAGTGAGGTGGTACGAAAAACTTAACCAAGCTCAATACACTTTCTAAGTCCAAAAAGGGCCATAATTCTGTCAAAAACCTTGACAGAGTTATGTACTCTTGTCTGTAGATGGAGGTTATGATGGTAAACAAGTATGGTAAGTTTCAAAGCCATACCTCTGATACTTTTGAAATAAAGTGGGGTGGTATGAAGAACTTAACCAAGGTGTGACACCAATGCCGACGCCGGGGCGAGTAGGATAGCTCCCCTTTTCTTCGAAAACTCGAGCTAATGAGGAACTATGAATTGATTTCAACACAGTACTGGTTTTTGGTCATTCTATGGAATCTAGAATGAGGAATATTAGATAAATATTTTAAGTTTTCATCTGATGACAAACAAAAATGCCGATTTAGAAACTGGTAACCGTCAATACAAACAAAGTCATGTTGTGCATAGAATTCAATCCAATCTGCCAGATATTTAACGAAACTTTGTCAAATGCTTTTTCTGTCATTTGCCCAAGTTTTCAAGCAGACTGACCTTATTTTTGATAGAGGTGATTGCCAGAATGCTTAAAGTAGGTAAAGGCTAATGACTTGCTGTCAATACAGGCGATGCAGTTTAAACTTTATAGGGAAAACGTTAATGTTATGCGGGGAAGCTTGTTCTCAGACAGCATTTACATCAACAGCTCTAAACACTACTGTAAAATGGGTCATTTTTGTGTGATGAAATTTAACGATTTGTGAGCTAACAGACTTTTTCGTGAAATTCAAATTTGCCACAGGAGGAATCTGTAATAGTAAATATATGTGTAATGTATCTTTTGTGAGATTTCTAAATTAGCTAAGTGGGAAATTTGTGGAAATAGCAAAAATTAAATCATTGCGAATATTAACCAATTGACAGTCCTCAAAAACTCTAGAATTTTTCAACACATGTATGTATGCATATAGTACATAACCTACAAGCCTCACTTTAAGGTTAGATGTTATCAAATATTTTCTCAAATCTTTGAGACTACCTTCCTTTTTTTCCCTCTTAATAGGCCCATTTATCAGTAGCAAAGGGAGTGAACTTTGTAAGAAACAAGTCAGCAAATAGTCATGAATAAGAAGAGACTGAATGCCAGTCTACATTCCCTACCTACTAAACACTTTGAGGACCAATGCCTCAGCATCAGACTCTTTCAATACTCCAATCTTGTAGAAACAGAACAGGAAGGATGCAAACGCCATCTCATGACCTGTCCAATATAAAATACCCCTTCAATTAAACGCTGTCAGACCCATACTTAATACATGTGTATATAATGGAAGAGAATATGTGGGGGCTTTTTATTCATGGAAATTTAACTTTTAAATTGAAGTGGTTTTTAGAAAGTGGACAGTTAATTGCTATATGGTAGCACTTATACCTTACAAAGACACATTTCCTTGAATTTTGTAAATAATACAAGATACCTCTTAGTTAGAAATAGTGGGAGGCATAAAACCCCTACTTTTTCTCCACATACCATTACAAATAGGTCATATGGTTAAATGACACTTTCTATTCTTTGCATGTAATATTTATGGTACCCTGCTTACCTGTACCATAATCTATTCTGGTCTGGTTCCCCACACTTTCCACCAGATACACAGATATCTCCTCACCTCCTTTCTTGTACGCATCTTCCAAAATATCTTCAATCAACTGCTTGGCATTCTACAGAAATCATTGAAATAGTGCTAAGTTTTCAGTCTAACAATAGTCAAGGGGAGATAACATTAACACTTTTACCATAGCCTACTAATTATTAATAGTTATCTAACCTAACAACTAACATCTTTACACAAGTTACTGAATTTAATTGACATTTTTTTGACTATCATTGTTTCGATCAATTTTTTCTGGTACATAAAAGTTTCCAGTAAATTTTGTAACTTTTTAGTATCTTTTGCATACACTGAAAAGTGAAAACGTTCAAATACTTGCTGTATGTTTGTTTGTCATAATTTTGTACCATGATTGGCTAGTGAACTCTGCACTCATGCACAAGGTATATACTTCTATAGTGTTTGCTGACATTATATATTGACAAACAGAACACGATAGTATGTGTATGTTTTTCATTGTACACTTACATGTATATATGTTTCAGATTATGAATACATCCATAACAAGTCAGTCATCTGTTTATTTACACCCTGAACCCACATTCATATCTTCAAGACCCTATTTTAGTGGTACCCAGGACAGGGTGGCTTATGACAATGCCCGAAAACATGGGATTGTAACAGCATAACAAGGCCATTTCCCAAAGCTGTAATCAGTTAATGTAGCAGTGCTTACAGATATGAGGACAAATTTTAAACATAGGAAGAATGTGACAGTATCGAACTTGACAAGAAAAACAGGAGATAATGTGTAAACTGTCCAGTAGTTTGCCCTTTGAATAAAGAATCCTGGCTCAAAATCTGTCCAGACTGGTAATGGACTTTTAAGTTTTTAGGACAAATTTTAAAGCCCACCTAAGCTTATTTAAAGGGATTATTTTCTTTTCATGACTTAGTCAACTGCTCACAAACAGACACACATGTTATTTTGTTCAAACCAGGCCAACCATCGGACATGTGAAGTCCCAGTGTGGCCATTGTATAATGCAGGGAATTAATTTTAATATTATTGGAAACACTGGAACCATCCATTATTCTCTCCCTGTAACACAAAAATTCTTACAGACTAACAACAGCAAATTTATATGCATCCCACCACACCAACCCCTCCAAAAGAAATGGTTGGGGCATAAAAATAAAGATTACTAAATTCAAAACCTTTTGTAATTTGTCAAACCAGTCTCTAAAAGCCGTGTTACCAAATCTCTGTGGCTGGTCAACTGGTGGGCATTCTGCTATCCAACTGTCCATGGTATCTAACAATTTGATCAGCTCTGTCACAACCTGGAAAAACAGAATTACAGAGTTAAAAGGAGTACCTGAGTAAAAAGCAAGCTTTTGACTCAGACTATTATTTGAAGTTTGTGCACAGTTGGCGTAACAGCCGATTAAAGTTTCAAACAACTTTGCACCATGAATTTAAATTTCAACATTAGACAGACTGCTGATGAAATGCCAAGTTTGCATACATAAACATGATATAGACAAGACTTAAAAGTACAGATTGAAGTTTGGTCTATTGTTTTCAAATGCACTGATTTGTGCAGTAAAGACAAATCTGTCAAAATCAGTTTAAAAACCTTTTCTGTGTGTCTTAACAGTACAAGAGAAAACAAAAATATAGCAACTTACAGGAGACATCGGACAGTCTTTAGGAATTTTTTTCCCTTTCACAGCATTGTTCATAGCCAAAATAAAACCCATCAGATCTTGATATGCCTGAAACAAAAACTTCCCTTAACATCTTGTGAAGCTTCTACTATCTAACATCCCTTAAACTGTTGGGGAGGAATGTTCCCTGTACTCTGAATAGGAGACCATTGTAGACCCAAGACCAATTTGATCATAGTCTGCAGTGTTTTTGTCATTTACTTAGTACATCTTCATTGAGCATGCGTACAAATCTTGTTGTTGTTGTAGGAGTTTAACGCCCATTCCAACCGTAGTTTTGGTCATTTTAACAGGTGGGCAGTTTACTTAAACATGGTAACTGGAAAGAACCAGTACTAGACTCCAATCCTCCACAAGAAGTTGCCAACTTTCTCATACAGCAAGCCATCATTGGGAGCATGGCTTGAACCCATGACTCAAAATCTACAGTGATTTCAAGTCAGCAACTCTAACCACTGGACCACAGAAATCTTATTAAATTATTCCTGTTACAAATACGTTTTTGGCAACTGAAATGTCTTAAATATTGTGCACTCTAATAGTGTCACTAGACTTACTAGTAGTAAGTTACAACTCTATATTAATGTTATCTCTAAGTAATTAGAAATTAGAATCACTACTGATCTAATCATTTTCACTTGATACAGTTAAAATTAATGTTAGAAATTACGACTATATAACCAGTATTACGAGTACATCATGTCCAAACTTATAGTTAAAAATAATCCACACATTAACCAGCCATCAGTCTCAAGTGCCACTTCAATTTATAGCTTCTGACACATGTTTAACTGTATGTATTTTTCATCTATTGTCAACTAAAAAGACACACAAAGCCTTATGATTATTACCTGTGATTTTTCCCATTTTGGTATATCATCTGGTCCTGGACCAATTTCTTTCTTTGGTATCATAAATTCATGCCCTTCAATATCAAACTGCATTGTATCCTGTGACTGACTGCCTGTAAAAATATATACACTCTGAAATTTGCTTTCTATTAATCTAATGTGCTATCATAATTATGGTAAAATTTTAGCAAAATTTACGGTAAGCCTTTTGCAGAATCTGATTTGGTTTTGCTGCCTAGTATTTCTCTCAGTCATTCTAGTACAGTTTTTATGCCTCTGTTCTACAGCAGCAGATCTTTCACAAGTTTAGAATTTCAGTTGGAAAATTTAATTAAGGTTAGCAATTTTGACTATTATCCCCCAGAGCTGTTAGAGCTGTACGTTATTGTTTTATCGACTATTGGAAGTTGCAAATCATGCCAATCTAATAACTTATATAACACATATATAGGTCTCTGTTTCCGTCAGGGACTAAACATTTTTATTTTTTAGTATGTGTGTTAAAACAAATTTGATTTATATGTAACTTTACAAATACATCAACAGTAATACATGTGGTTAATGAATTTATCTTGAAATTAAACAGGATTTCAAGTTTAAACCAAATTCATAACACTCTCCAGTTGACCGACTTTATGGATCTGATATTTTCTATAGTAGTCAAACATGCCGCCCATCCAAAGGCCATTCTCAGTGGATTCAATGTTGAATCAAAGTTGAACTACAGTCTAGATTCAAGTTTATTCTTACAGTGGCACTGAAATATTTCCTAACGCTGGTTAACAATGCCTCACAGTAAGTTTTTCTGGCATGTCATTTAATCTTTTATATGCAAAGTTGTAAAATTAAAATATATCCGAAGATTTTAACCGATTTTCCTTCCTTTTTGGGCAGAGCGTTTTCTCCTAAAAGTTATCACATATTTCTATTTAAGTACTTTAGATACAACGATGAAATTTTGCATAATTAGAAATTGAGTGTATTGCTTTATATTCAAGTATACCTAATCTCATACATTCTAATAATCAATGTAAAATAGGAGAAAAACTTCTTTCTATTTTGTACCATTGCTTTCAGCAGCCATGACGATCTTGATTATGAGAAGCTTGTCTCCTTGCAGCTGGATCAAGCGTTTGGATGACACACGTGAAATGACAAACTGAGAGTTTAGACCTATAACATTTGAAAGTGTGCAACAAGCTGTTATCATCTATATCAGTAACGAATTAATTGTCCAGCATGTTCCGTTTTGTGTCACGGACTATAGTAAGTTAACTTGAGTTTAAACCACTGGAGCTTGAAATTTTTACCACAAATAGAACGTTCTACATTGTGAACTGTAATTTGGGTAGTGGGTCATGTTGACAGTTTAAAATCTAGATTGGTCTTCTCACAACTTTCATGGAATGAAAAGTATACAAGGCGTAATTGGAATAATACCAGTGGTAATCTTTTATTTTCAATCATTTATTGCCAGAGTCTACTTCTGTATCCCTAAACTTAAATCAGTGATCCGTTAATTTTTATATTCAAATATATTTTATTTATTTAGGAATGCTTACTATTCTCAGTGTCTACGTTGTACATCGATTGATCAGTCTTGATCTTTACTTGACGGCAGGTCACAGGAAAAAGAAAGTTAAATAACATGATAGGAAAGTTAGCAGCCTAATTCATTTTGCATTGCAGTGTGACGTACCTCTTTCATAGATCTGACAATTTTTATGACTGTCACAACTTTACACCTAACTTTAATGTGCCCAACTAAGTTTACTTTCACTATCGAGTACTACCGAGTAACAACCCATATTACACACAAAAAGTCATACTAGATTATTTTAATTTATCCCTATCAGATCGCAACTTTTCCACTATAAAATATAGGATTAAAATATGATACACTTTAACTGAAAACCTATTAAAGGTTTATGAAAAAGCTCAACACTGATTTAAAATCCAGATGTTTGAACATATACAGGCAATTTTACTAGTACGCCATAATATCGGTCAGCAGATACCTTACTTAAGTTAATAAAACTGACCTTCATCACAAAATGGTTCTGATTGTTACGTCAGTTACAATAATTTCAGATTTCAGCAATTGATGCACCGCAGTGCAGGTGTTTATTGAACTTGGAATCATTATTTAACTGAATCTGAATTAGCAAATATTTGGCTAAATATTGAATAATTCTGGGTTCTTAATCTTAAGTATCCAACGAAATTGTTGCAGATGTCTCTACAGGTATTTACACATCTGAAAAACTGTGTTTCTCAGTTAAAAGTAGTGTTTGCCAGAAGTAATTTTTTGTGGCATTTTCGAGTAAAAGAAAGTATTTCCCTGTAAAAGTCAGTGTTTTTCTGTTAAAGAAGGTATTTCTCAGTCCAAAAATTGTTTTTCCCAGTGAAAGAGGGTGTGTCAATGTAGAAGATAGTATTTCCCCATCAAGGAAATTATTTCCTGTTAAAGGTGGAATTTCTCTTTAAAAGTCAGTATTTCGCGGTAGAAGTATCATACTCACTATAAAAGACAAATAAAAGATGGTATTTTCCAATAAAAGACAGTATTTCCCTGAAAAAAGATGAGTTATTCCCACTTTCTTTCCAGTCTAGTGTACAGGCAGTAGAAACTCTGTATTAGCTGGTTATATAGACAGATCATAAGGAATTTTACAGTAACAAATTTGCATTTAAATTTTATACAATTTTTGCAGGTTCGTCAGGCATTTAACACAAACTTTTCAAAGATGCCTTCCATACAATCCAATAAATTGAAGGGTCGTATGTTCTCAGTGCAGGCTGCTCTCCCAAAATACCCAGTAGCCCCTTTAGAACAGACAATGCAGAGATATTTGAGGTCCTTGGAACCTTTACTCACAGAAGAAGAATATAGACATACTGAAAAGGTTTGTATATTTGTATAATCATTAATGTCAAAGGTTAGACAGATTTGTTAACTTCATTCAGAACAACTTGCAAAAATACAAGCATCACACATTTAACAGTATACTGTTTTGAATATACAGTACAACCTCTCTGGACAAACACCCTTGGGAACAAATAAATGTGTTTGTTATAGAGAGGTGTTGTTCTACATGTAGAGAGGGCGATTCATTATATAACTGATGCAAGAGGAAAGAAAATGTTTGTCTTTTTAGGGAGGTTGTTGCTCTAGGGAGGGAGGTCAGTTAGGGAGGTTGTACTGTACAATTGTAGTACACACTGTCCCTAAAACTGTGCAATGATTCTTGTCCAGTATTGTGAAAGAGTTAAAATCGCTATTGTGATGATGCTATTTATAATAAATGGCTTTGTACATTACAAACATTGTACCCTCATTGGTTACTGCATAAATGTGGGAGACATATTCAGAGAGCTTTTTAGCTCACCTGAGCTGGCTCAGGGTGAGCTATTAGGATCGATGAATGTCCGTGCCCCCCCCATCCGCCCCCCTCCCGCCCCCGACGCCGCCCCGTCCCCCCACCCCCCATTTGTCGAACACTCTAGTGGTCACTTTTTTCCTCAGTTGTCACGAAACTTGATCAGGATGTTTGCCCCAGTAATTACTCGGACGAGTTCGAATATGGGTCATCTGGGGTCAAAAACTAGGTCCAGAGCCCAAAAATAGAAAAATCTTGTTAAGGCTCTAGAGGTGACTGTTTCAGTCCAAATATCCTGGCAATTTGTCAGAAAGGTTGTTTCTATGATTTCTAGCTCAAGTTTTAATATGGGTCACCTGGGGTCAAAAACTAGGTCACACAGCCCAAATATGGAAAAACCTTGTTAACACTCTAGAGGTAACTTTTCAGCCCAAATATCCTGGAAATTTGTCAGAAAGGTTGTTAAGTTGATTTCTAGCCCAAGTTCGAATATGGGTCATCTGGGGTCAAAACTAGGTCACAGCCCAAATATGGAAAAGCCTTTGTTAACCTCTAGATGTTACTTTTCAGCCCAGATATCCTTGAAATTTGTCAGAAAGTGCGATCATGATCAGACAGCAAAATAATGAAAGTGCGATCATGATCAGACAGCTAAATTATGAAAGTGCGATCATGATCAGACAGCTAAATAATGCATAGCAAACGTGCAGATCATGATCAGACAGCAAAAAATAAAAAGCTGACAGTGCAGCTCAGACCAGCCAACATACAATGAATAGCTTACAGTGCGATCATGATCAGACAGCAAAAAATGAATGCCAACAGTGCGATCATGATCAGACAGCAAAATAATGAGGCCTAGAGCTTGATTTCAGCATGTGGCAATTGACCTCTACCAAGTTGTTCAAATCCTGACCTCAGGGTCAAAATAACCCTGCCTGGGGGTCTTTTGATTTTACTAGGCTTATTAAGAGGTTCAGAGCCAAAGGTAATTGATCCTTTCTGCTATTATCCTTTTTTTTTTGCCAAGGTAGACAGGTGAGCGATACAGGGCCATCCCCTTTATAGATATTTGTCATATGGGTGATGCTTTAATCTTCCTTCTGTCTTTCAGCTTTGTAGAGAGTTTCAAAATGGAGTTGGAAAAACACTGCAGTCCAAGCTAATGGAGAGAGCAGAGAAGCATACTAACTGGGTATAACATGTACTTAATGCTTACGTAACTACATTGTAAATGTGGTACAAGATGCTTAAATTTCATAACCTATGTAATTAAAAGTCTACTGCCAGTAATTGGCTACAAAGAAGTTAAACTGGTTAAAGAAACAGAATTGGCTCAAACTCTTAGGCCAAAAAAAAAAGATGTGTTTCAGGTTTCTTTTCCAAAAAATGTACGGTCGGTCGGCAGGGTTTATTTTCTATCGTTTGAAAATTGGATCTTTTTGATCATTTTCCTTAAACAAATTTGAGGTTGGCAGTAAAACGTTAAGGTCAGTTGGGTGACCCGGAAACACACATTTTTTTTCCTTACTTATGTACAGATTGGGTTTTGCATGCTATACAAACAGTGGTATGTGGGCAAAGAAAACTTGAGCCAGTGCTAGCCCTGAACCTTAAATGATGGAGGTAAATAGATTTGATGCTAAAGTGTAGTCTATTTCAGCTATCAGATTGGTGGAAAAGTGTGGCATACTTAGGATTTCGAGAACCATGTGTGATCAATTCAAACCCAGGTGTCCTATTTCCTAAAGCTGATTACAATGATATTCAAGGACAGATAGCGTAAGTTACATGGATAGCGTGAGTGGTTATGTCTGAAACAATATCAGTCATGTAAGGAAAACAAGTTACATAACATACCTTAAAGTTTGTGTAAGAAATAATATCCAATATAGCATTGTTTATCCTCCAATAAACAATGATTTGGAGTTCTGATGTGCAATATTTACAACATTGAATTGATTTCCATCTTTGTTTTATCTAACAAACGGAATGAGTCATGTTAGAATAAAGTTTTGCATACTAAATTTAAATGTGGATTTTAAATTGAAAATTTGCATAGATCTTCAGAGTCAGTTATTGTAACATCAAGTTCTATAACTCCTGCATGAATTATACAAAACTTTGCTACTTTATTTGCTTTTAAACACCTAGTTTATGCTTTGCATGCAAATGCCTATTTCCAAAAAAAGTAGATTGGTTAAAGTTTTACACATTTCTTTGAGTGAAGAAGAAAACTCAAAGAAGGAAATTTATTTGACAAATTTATGCCCTGTTAATAAAACAATCAGGATTTTACTTAATAAGGACTTTGAAGTCAAGCACATTGTCTTATGTACAGCTCTAGTTTTGCAGTAATTTGATGACCATTTTGAAACAGTTGTCTATAATTGTAGTCCGGTTTTTAACTTCAGGTATGCGTCCAGACTGATAGCGGGTCTTCTTGATTACAAAGTCATGATTGACGAGTAAGTTACATTATGAACATTTCGTCGTGGCTTTGATGGCCATTTTGTGCAGAATCCCGAGGGATGGTTGATGCCCAAGCTTGTCAGGGCGAGGACATCAACATATTTTAAGGGATTATGCAGGTGTTATAACACAAAAACATGGGTAAACACTATTCTAACACACAAAATAAAAGAAACCCTCTAATTGGTACGACGCTCAACAATGTGCAAATCTAACTGTAACGCGTGAATTTGAAAAGGTTCTACATGTTTATTATATAATACAGTACATGTGAATAAAATTTTGTGTGCTGGAGTATCATTGATAATAATGTGACCTATGGAAACATGTTTGTAGTGGCATGCAGTGAACAGATTTCAAATTTTAAGAAATACAGGCAATCATAATTTGTTTGTACAATAATTTGTTGCATAAATATAGATTTGGTAGTCCTTTGCCTTAATTAAAGATTTGGTACCACTAGGTCTCAGCCTGCATATTTTAATGTTTATACACTCATATAAAACACCAACCTGCTTTTGATGGCCACTCTCATTATATCCCTAGACTGATTGCTTATTACAGGTGTCACTGTAGTCTACTCATAAGCAGCCTCGGTGATGTAGCGTTTATGAAGTTTGTTTAGTAACGAGAGGTCTCACAGGTTGAATCCCTTGTCGTGCCATTGAAATGTGTCTTTTGCCATGACATCTGTTGCCGCACATACTATGATACAAGTTGTCCATCCAGCTGGAGTATTTACCTGTAATATAAATTGCTGGCTGTCTATCTCTGCCATGGTATTGGTGTAATTGTGGGCAATACCTGAAGAGCACATATATATATACAGTCAAACTGCTCTGAACAACACCTCCCTACAACAACAACCTCCCTAAAAAGACACATAGTTTTATTTCTCCCATTGCGTCAGTTATATAAAGAATCAACCTTTCCAGAACAAAACCTCTCTAAAACAAACACATTTCTGAGCTCTCAAGTTGAACAAAATCTATTCTGCAATGAAGCTTAGGCAAATTAGTATAAGACTGAAATTATTATGTGTAACTCTTGCAGACAAACATTACCAGTAGAGCATTTAGGCAAGAACCCTCTGTGTATGATGCAGTACTTCCAGGTACTGTCAGCATGTAGAATTCCACAGGATAAGCATGACGACTGGGCGTGTTACCCTCCGGACCAACCCGGAGCACCAAAGCATATTACAGTCATGTATAACAATAATGTAAGTATAGAAATACCACAGATACTGTGGTGCACTGGAATACCACAGATACTGTGGTGCACTGGAATACCACAGATACTGTGGTGCACTGGAATAGCTCAACAGTCTAATTTTTTTATTTCACAAGGCGCCAGTTTAACACAGATACTGTGGTGCACTGGAATACCACGATGCTTTGTGCATGGATACCAGTCTAAATTTTTATTACACAAGGCCATTGCGTTTTTGGAAAAATCTAAAGATCTGTCTATCACACGTGCTGTTTTTAGCTGATACAGTTGAAATTGCATATATCAGACCTCTGGTTTGAAAATTCAAAGATATATTTGCAAAATCTTTATTGGCAATGTGTTCCTTATTTGGAAGGGGTTATAAAGACAGGTTTTGACTTACAAGCTCTTTTGATGTCACTTTGGATGTCTGCTTACCATAGGTTTGACAGTATTTTTAATGGATGCTATAATAATGTGTGGTCTAGTGGATAATGTTGCTGACTTTTATACCACTTTAACCTTTCATCGGTTTCAGTCCCTCTATTGTACAGTCAAACCTGTGAATAAAGACCACTCTTATGAAGAAGCTACAGTGGTCTTTATTCGCTGGGGTGTAAACAATATTTGAATGGCACACAGTTTTCTCTTGCTGGTGTTTATTCTCAGAGTGGTCTTTATTCAAGTGTGGTCTTTAACGCAGGTGTAACACATGTATTTAATTTGACAGTATATGTGAAAAAGCAAGATTTTAGTTAAAAGATGTGTGACAAAACAGTTTTTTCTGTAGATATTTGAGGTGCCAGTGTACGGTGGAGATGGGAGACCCCTCACCACGTCACAGATTAAGGACCAGTTGACGGAGATTGTGAAGCAAGGGGCTGCACCAGGGGTCCCAATAGGCCTCTTTACAATGGAACATAGAGATAAATGGGCAGACGCATACAACAGAATGATAAAAGGTGATTGAGCCATTAACACTGACCTTGTATATTTTTTAAAGTGAATGTGTCTATCATTCAGTTTGGACAGTTCCCTTCATACTTTTAGGGGCAATCATTGACAATTTACTGACCATATATTAAAAGGCCCAATACTAAGCCCCCTATGGGCATCATCTTTAAGCAAGTATTTTCATATTGTATTTTATAATTGGCTAAAGTATGTTAATATAGAATTAAGAATTTGACAAGAATCAAGTGCCACTTCTTAGATATATACATTAAACTCTTGACTGTTTACAGCAAAGTTACAAAAAGGCTACCCAGGTCCTTTAAGTTCATATGCACCTTTGTAAAGAAAACATTCTATGGTCTCTAGAAACTTGATCAAATATTGCTTGTCAGTCATGATGTTTTTATGACATATTTTAATATAATATTATGCAGATCTAGTTCCCTTTTAAAAAATTGACACTTCTTTTTCTTTGATATTGCATCTTTAATTAATTTGTACTGAATTTTGCCATTGAATGAAGTTATCATGATTTACTTTTTGCTACAGAGCAATGATTTTGTAATCATTTGCATGAAAAGAGGTTTCTACGTATGTATTCAGGTTAATGTTTTCCTTTACTTTGAATCAACAGATAAAACAACAAAAGCTTCCTTAGAATCAGTTCAGCGCAGTATAATAGTGTTATGTTTGGACCAACCAAACAACGCCTCGTCCGACCCTCGTACGGTCAGCGGACATCAGATGTTACATGGACTCGGGTCTGGCTATCATACAGGCAATAGATGGTTTGATAAAACTATTCAGGTATATGAGTTGAATTCATTATCCATTAAATTCCCTCTGCAGACATTTTGTTATAATATGAATATAGGAAAAAAATAAAAGTAATTTTTAGCCATTTTCTATTTTTAGCTCGACTATTCGGAGAATATGGAAGGATTGCAATTAAAGCCATTGTGCGCGACGTCGCGGCTTTGCTTCTTTGGTAAAGTTTTGCCTGCTAAGTACTATCATGCACATATCTCAGTAACCACTTATGATATTGACTTGAAACTTTGTTCATGTCTTAAGGGGTGTCATACAATCAAGGCAGATAACTCTTGAAAAAATTTAGTACAAATTATGGCCCTTGTTTGACTTTGAAAATTTGGTTAAAGTTTTGCCTGCTAGGTACTATCATGCACATATCTCAGTAACCACTTATGATATTGACTTGAAACTTTGTTCATGTCTTTAGGGGTGTCATACAATCAAGGCAGATAACTCTTGAAAAAGTTTAGTACAAATTATGGCCCTTGTTTGACTTTTGAAAATTTGGTTAAAGTTTTGCCTGCTAGGTACTATCATGCACATATCTCAGTAACCACTTATAATATTGACTTGAAACTTTGTTCATGTCTTTAGGGGTGTCATACAATCAAGGCATATAACTCTTGAAAAAATTTAGTACAAATTATGGCCCTTGTTTGACTTTGAAAATTTGGTTAAAGTTTTGCCTGCTAGGTACTATCATGCACATATCTCAGTAACCACTTATAATATTGACTTGAAACTTTGTTCATGTCTTTAGGGGTGTCATACAATCAAGGCAGATAACTCTTGAAAAATTTAGTACAAATTATGGCCCTTGTTTGACTTTGAAAATTTGGTTAAAGTTTTGCCTGCTAGGTACTATCACGCACATATCTCAGTAACCACTTGTGATATTGACTTGAAACTTCGTTAATGTCTCTAGGGGTGTCACACAGTCAAGTCAGATAACTCTTGTATAAATTTAGTACTAATTATGGCCCTTGTTTGACTTTGAAAATTTGGTTAAAGTTTTGCCTGCTAGGTACTATCACGCACATATCTCAGTAACCACTTATGATATTGACTTGAAACTTTTTTAATGTCTTAAGAGGTGTCACACAGTCAAGACAGATAACTCTTGTTTAAATTTAGTGCAAATTATGGCCCTTGTTTGACTTTGAAAATTTGGTAAAGTTTTGCATGCAAGGTACTATCATGCACATATCACAGTAACCACTTATGGTAGTTATATCAAACCTTGCAATAGTGTTCAGGGTAAATTTTGTATCAAACAATTAATTTACCAAAAATTAAATCTATAGTTATAGATTTTGACTTTTTTTATGATTCAACTTTCCTAGTTTATACTTAATAGTTAGCAGAATTTTGTTTTGCTATTACACTGATAAAAGTTTTGTTTTATTAGCAAACACCCACAATAGTCGAGCGTGCTGTCTTATGGACAGCTCTTGTTTTATATATCTTGAATTTAAAGCCATTGTGGATGTTTTCTTTGTAATGCAAAAAATGCTACACTCTAATCTATCATCATCTGTTTATGAATCCTTGATTAAAGTGAAGTTCGCAATAAAGTCCACCTGATATAAAGACCACCCTCACTATTAAGGCCAATCATTTCAAAATCATTTTATAGCAAAAATGTCTCGATAAAAAGACCATTTCCATATCGAGACTTCTCTATGCTGGACCAAATGGTAGTATTATTCATAATGTGAAGAAAATGCCCTTTAGAAATTGTTGAAACAAATGCATTTCCCAGCATGGCCGACTACTTGATATTTTAATTATTTCCATTGACATTCATATTTTGTGTTTATGTTTGCACTTATTCTTTTTATTAAGTAGTGTCCAAAGTAGGTCATGATACCACTGATGGATTTTGTTGACAAAAAATGCAAAGTCTGAGCCATTTAAGTTATAGACTGTGATGCTTTTCATATCAGTGAAGAGATCTGGCTAAGTTTGGTCATGGTCAAACATTACCTCTTGGTTGTTTATTTCAGTTTATAGTAGGTGCTGAAGGTTACAGTGGGTTAAACTATGAACATACTTCAGCTGAAGGGCCACCTGTTATACATGTGATGGATCATTGCCTGAAATACATGTAAGTTTGTTTACATCTCAGCACTTTTCTTAATGTTACTTCATTTCTACAAAATATATCTTCTGATTGTTTTGCAACAATTATTTACCAAAATTTTAAGCACAAAAAACTACAAATTCAAATACACTAAAGTCCGTTTACAACAAACTCTTGGGACCATTAAAAGTCGTTCCTTATATCCGGAGTTTATTATATCCATATATCATTTTCATATAAGATAAAGAAAGAAAGAAAACTCTGGCAGACAAAATTTGTTCCTTATATTTGGACTTTCGCTGTGTCTTGAGTCATTATACATGTAGTTTTTCCCAGTAGTATGTAGAGAAGTTCCCCAGTACATTATAAAATAGGATATATTTCATTACAGATCAAGTGGCAAGGATTGGAGCCCGGCTTCTGATATGAAACCACCTAGTAAACTAGAGTTTAACCTGACACCAGATGTCAGTAACAGGCTCACACAAGCTAAGGAAAATGCAGACAGGTAGTTTATATACGGTATTGTACAAGTTTCCCTAGTTTAATGTATAGCTAGTAATTTTCAGCTAGAGCCCATTTCTGATATCAACAGCTTTAGATAACAATACGAGTTATATAACATAATATTTTTTAAAGGCGTTCTCTTTTATTTATAGAATGGTTAGTGACCTTGACCTTAAAGTGTTTGTGTTTGATGAATTTGGAAAAGATTTCCCGAAGTCACAGAAGGTCAGCCCAGACAGCTTTATACAGAATGCTTTACAGCTTGCATACTACAGGTAAGCAAACTATACTTAACTGTGCTGAACATCACAACAAGTGTAGGCCATCTTGAAATTCAAGTGTTATTAGTACTTATGTGGTGCTAAGTAGAATAATCGCTGGCTGAAAGGTAAAACTGTACAAATTACGACATACTGTAAATTGCATAATATTCACAATTATTAAACTTTCGCTATTTTCACAAATTTCCCACTTCGCTATTTTAAAAAAATCCTGTAAAAGATTGGTTTCACACAGATTTGTTATGTATTTAGAGAATTCTTCTTTCACAAATTTTAAATTCCTGAATAAGTCTGTCTGCTTACATAAATTGTGAAATTTCCGTCATGCGCTTGCTCTGTTTTCAGGCATCACAAAAAGACGTGTGGTTCCTATGAATCTGGATCTATCAGAATGTTCCAGCTAGGTCGCACAGAGACTATTAGATCATGTTCTACAGAATCATTCCAGTTCACTAGAGCCATGTTGGACAGTAACGTCAGTAATCAGAAGAAGACAGAGCTCCTGAAGAAAGCCATTAACAGTCATAAACAATATTCAAATGATGTAAGTCATAATGTATTCCAATCAGAGTCAGCCATTTTGTTGCCCGTCACTGATGCTTCATGATCCTGTGGGTCAAACTTCTTTGTGTAAGGGATAGCAACTTTAACAATGATGATAACCATAAAGTGTAAATTTGCCTGACATGTTTTTTTATGTACCCTTGAGACCTTATGACTTAAAGGGACATACCCTACATTCTCGAAACATAGGTTATGTGTTAAATGAACGTAAAATGATAAATAAATACAATTTCAGATAAGAACCAATGGCCAAGAATGCCTCATTTTACAATTTCACAATCAATATAGAGGCCTTCTGTAATAAACCGCATCCACCCATTAATTGTACAACAACAACTCTATATAGATTATTGAGTGGTTTACGGTACTGCAGCATATTTTAAACTGCTGATTTTATTGATTATGACTGGAATGCATAGCTGAAACTTTTAGGTTAAGTTATAATACTTCCAAAGATTCTATTATTTACGTTTTGGAGGTTATTCAGTTTGGCATCAGTTATTGGGTATGTCCCTTTAAGATTGAGAGATTGTGTTTAAACGTATACAAATAATATTGTTGCAGGAACTACTTTTAAAAGATCCTTTGGATTGAACTCAAGTTTGGTAGACATTATCACCTTGAAGAGTCTGTGAGCATAAGGAACATTTTCTGTGTACCTACAAGTATAAAGTTTGATGTTTTTACCCAATAATGTTGCAGTTGCTAAATGGTTTTACAATACAAAGATTTGCCTTTCTAAAACAAAAAAAAATCATATTTCAAGTATATACATGTAGTTGAATCTGTGATAATGGCTACTTCAATTCAGCAATCTCCTGCCTTAAGCAATCAATACTGTCTTATATAGTATGCCTATCATAAATGCTTAATTTTGATTGGCCAGTAGCAATCGGGTGCCGGGTCCACAAAAGCATTACGAGCGTAGACCGCAAAACTGCATAAAAAAAGAAGGACCTACAACAGTTTATGCGTTCAAGTTGAAGATAAACATTTTCGTTTTTGGAAACATTTTGGAATCCAAAGGAGGCAACGAAATACTTTAACCACCGTTCCATGATCATGCACAACAATGGAAAGCTGGTTGAAAAATATATAAACCACGTACAAAGTTTTCATTTTTTTCCATCTTTTTTTTTACGTTTTTGTAACTTTTTTTCCAGGGGGGGGGGGGGGAGGGTTTGACGATGTACCCTCGACTTGTCCGGACCGAATGAGATTTCAAAATTTCCTGATCCCTGCGTTCAACCCTCAATATATAGACCTGGAAAGTAATGTTTAGACCTTCGTGGATTTCACGACATCATTTCTGTTATATTTTTGCATATTTTCACTGCTTTTTATGAGGCATACGATATGATAATTTTATACTTATGTTTCAGTCAGAATATAGTTAAATTTGCAGACCTGTGAAAAAAGATACTGACCTTGGACTTTGTCGTCAGTCAGTATCACTTTTTAACAGATCCGCAAAACTATATATTGACCTCAACATTAGTCTATAATTTTATAATATCGTATACCTGTCATAAATACTTAATCCTGATTGGCCGAAAGCACACACCCCAAAATATGTTTAGACCTGGAAAATGATATTAGATCTGTATGAATTATAAGTTGGCATTTCTGTTATATTTTCACGTGCTTTTCACTACTTTTTATGAGGTATATGATATAATAATTTTAGACTAATGTTGCCTATATGAATGCTTTTTTGCAGACCTGTAAAAATTGATATCGACCTCGGACTTTGTCCTCGGTCAATATCACTTTAACAGGTCTGCAAAACTATATATTGACCTCAACATTAGTCTATAATTGTATAATGTTGTATTGGTTTAAAGCCTGTTCCATTTTTACAGGTAGACAATTTACCTAGCCATTTTGCCAGGGAAGAACCAGTACTAGTCTCCTATCTTCCATAAGAAATTGCGAACTTCCTCACATAAAGAGACATCATTGGTAGCAAAGCTCGAACTCATGACTCTAAACCTTTGGAGGTTATAGTGAATTCAAACCAGTGACTCTTAACCACTCAACCACAATGGCAGACTTAATACTGATGTATCGAAACTGACCATTTATATTAAATACAATGTACACCAGTCCTGTATTGCACAGCCACCTACTTTAAATGACCACTTTCGATGCATCTTTCAATTGGTTGCTTAACACAGATTTGACTGTACATGTACTGAGCAAGATATTAATATTCCTGCCAGTGTAATAACAATTTTTGTGTTACTATAGGCAATCTCAGGGAGAGGAGTGGACAGGCACTTACTAGGTCTCAAGCTTACAGCATTGGAGAATAATATGGAAATACCAGAATTCTTTAAAGACCCAGCTTACACCTTCAGTGGTACTTGGAGAATATCAACCAGTCAGGTAAGTATTAAGGATTAATAGTGAAACTGTTCTAAGTGTATACAGTCAAGCCAGCCTTGAAGACCTCATCAGAATAAAGACAACCCTGTAAATAAAGACCAGTAGAACTCCTTTATTATTTGCCAATTTGTAGTAACTAGCACAATCATTTAAAGATAGATTATTAATTCAGTACATTGTAGTTGTTTTCAGTAAATTAGTCGTGTATTTCTTAAAAATGTTAAACGCAACTCAAAGAAAGGCATTTATACATGTTTCTTACTCAAAATGTCTGTTGTTTGTTTGAAGGTACCAGCCAGATCTGAGTCAGTGCTTTTCTTCGGACCAGTAGCCCCAGATGGGTATGGTTTTTGCTACAATCCACAGGAAAAGTGTATACTCTTTGGAATTTCCTCGTATAAAAGCAATGACGTGACATTACCCGCAGCGCAGATGGCGGAACTCGTGAAAGACAGTCTCAGAGATATGAGAGACGTGATGGCATCAACGATGAAAGCAAACTTGTGATACTGATTTATTGTTTTTGGCCGATCAGAACGTTCCTGGTCAGAATATGTTGTTGCAAAATATTAACACACTTTATATTTGTTAGAGCCTATTTATAGCTCACATATAAGACTGTTACAGTAACATGCCATTGTGTTTGGTTAAGAAATGTCCTTTTTTTAGGTACTGTTGAATTATTCAGTATGTTGTGCCATTCAAAAACACTGTAAGTTTAAACACAGTGTTAAACTGTTATTCCCATTTTAAGTTGAAAAACTTTATTAATGGTGCTATTATGTTTGTCATTTATTGAGTGAGTGTTAAAGAACATTGAGATACGAATTATGTTGAGTTCATGTAACTTAGCTTTGTTTGATGTTTAAAAGTTGTAAACAACTTGCATTATTTCATTATGATTGCCATTGCTTTAATGCAACAAGTACGGAACTCCTTATTTTAGTAGGAGTTAAACCCATGTTGCGCTGAAGGAATGTTTTACTTTCTGTCTTGCCTTGCAGCCTTTTCCAGTGTGAAGATTTTTCTTCTAAAATAATGCTTGTTACTATGTGTAAAGTTATTCCTTCTTAGTTTGTATGAACAATGTAAATTTAACTTCTAGGTAATCTAGAATTAAAAGCTTGTGAAAAGATAAACTGTGATAAGAAGCAGTGGTGGATTGTGAGACCCTGTGAGTGGTGCATTTTCCCTCACAACCTTATATTCCCAGTTGTTTTGACTTGACTTTAATTTAAGGTGACTTTGTGGATATGTTTGAGGCACCTGTCTCCTGTTGGTGCTAGATCAGTATGTTTTAGGGGTATAACCATATCCAACAAATTGTTTTCAGCATAATAGATTTTGAATCAGATTTTAGATTTTGGCAAATTCTGCTATTTGATGTAATTTATTTAAAATCCCTTAAGTTCTGATTGAGTTATCTCCCTTTTCCTACTTCTTTTCAAAATGGTTTGGATGTGGCTGCAGACCATAAATTTTTGTGCCGTTTTAGCTCGACTATTTGCAAGAATAAGGTGAGCTATCCTGATCAGAGCCTGCGTCGGCGTAACCACTTTTGTTAAAGTTTGACGTACCACCTCAGATTTTCAAAGACCATTCTAGCAAATGTGCTGTTTTTGCCCATTATCCGGTGTTTTAACAGAAGAACGTGTGTTAACGGGGAGCTTACGCCCGTTATAACCCGTTTTCATTCTACCAGTAAGGGCCATTGTTAAACAATGGACCTCCCTTCCAAGTCTAACTCATGGTTGCGACGGCAACAGTCGGGCTTAAAAAAGCTGTGACGTATAAATATGCTTCTTGTCCCTCCTGAAACCAGCAAGGCCATTTTTATTTGTATGATTTTTTATGTTATTTATGCTTGACTAGTGTGACCTTTACCAAGATTGTTAAAACACCTGGAAACCCCCGGGTAATATTGCCCTCGCCCTAACGGGCTGGGCACTTAGTTTTGCATCGGAATTTCTGAGATGTTAAAACTCTAAAAAGTTCTTAACCCTGACATTGACATATGGCTTTGAAACTTTGCACACTTTTTCACCATCATGCCCCAAATCTGTACACAGGAGTAGGTACCGCTACCAAGCATTTTGACAAAATTATGCCTTTTTTACTTAGAATTTACGTTAAAGTTTGCGTACCACCGGTCAAATATTTTCAAAGTCCATTGACATCTGGCTTTGAAAACTTTGCATGCATCTTCACCATCATGCCCCCAACCTGTAACCGAGGGGTAACATTATCAGGCTTTGACAAATTATGCCCCTTTATATTTAAAATTTACGTTAAGTGTTGCCTACACCTCAAATATTTTCAAAGTCCATTGACATCTGAATTTTGAAACTTCGCACGCTTGTTCACCATCATGCCCCCAACCTGTACACAGGAGGAGGTCACTGTATCAAGCATTTTGACAGAATTATGCCCCTTTTACGAAAAACTTAGAAAATCTTAAACTTTTCTGAACACCTCAAATATTTTCAAAGTCCATTGACATCTGGCTTTGAAGCTTGGCTAGTACTCTACACATCATGCCCCCAACCGTGTAGAGGAGGTCACTGTATCAAGCATTTTGACCAGAATTATGCCTGTTTCTACTTAGAATTTACGTTAAAGTTTGAGTAAAAACTTAAAATATTTTCTCAATACAATTGTCATCTGGCTTTGAAGCTTTGCACACTTGTTCACCATATGCCCCCAACCTGTACACTAGAGTAGGTAACTCTACCAAGCCTTTTGTCAGAATTATGCCCCTTTTCGACTTAGAATTTACGTTAAAGTTTGAGGTCCACCTCAGATAATTTCAGGAAGTCCATCGACATATGGCTTTGAAACTTTGCTTCTTGTTAACCATCATGACCTCAACCTGTATACAGGATTGGTCACTGTAGCAAGCTTTTTACAATATTATGCCCCTTTTTTGCTTTAGAACTTATGTTCAAATTTTGCTACTACCTCAGATATTTTCAAAGTCCATTGACATATGCCTTTCAAACTTTGCACATTTGTTACATTGATCCAAACCGGTGTACAGGAGGAGGTAACTGTATAAGCATTTTGACATAATTATCCCTTTTTGAGACTCATTTACAGTCAGGATGGATTATTTATATTGTCAATCACTGAGAATGATATAGGGCCATCTACTGACAGCTCTTGTTTTACTACTTTATAGTTGAGAATTTTATGAAAAATTTTGTCTCATAGTCTGTATTAACTTTTAATATCATAAGTTATAGTGATGAGAGTTGTTATTTAGCTAATACTTCTTTTTCTCTGTTTACTTGGGTTTTCACTTAAGGTAGACCCTGAGTGCTTTTCCTCTGTGTGCTTTGGTTTATCACTCAAGGGTAGTCCCCAAGTGTTTTAAGCTCACCTGGCACAAAGTGCCTGGTGAGCTATTAGGATCGCTCACTGTCCGGGGTCCATCGCACATCGTACGTCTGTCCATCATTTCTCATTTAAAAATCTTCTTCTCTGAAACCGCAAGGCTTAGAGATTAGATATTTGGCATGTAGAAATGCCTAATGGACCTCTGCCAAGATTGTTCAAATTATAACTTGCAGGTCAAAGTTGACACATCCATGGGGTCACTTAATTTTACATAGGCTTATACAGAAAAATCTTTAAAAATCTTCTTCTCTGAAACCACAAGGCCTAGAGCTTAGATATTTAGCATGTGGCATTGCCTAGTGGACCTCTATCAAGATTGTTCAAATCATGACCCCTGGGTCAAAACTGACCCTGCCCGAGGGTGTCACTTGACTTTACATAGGCTTATATAGGAAAAACTTTAAAGTCTTCTTCTCTGAAACCACAAGGCCTAGAGCTGAGATATTTAGCATGTAGCATTGCCTTGTGGACCTTTACCAAGATTGTTCAAATCATGACCCCCTGGGTCAAAATTAACTTATCCCTGGAGGGGGGGTCACTTGATTTCGCATAGGCTTATATAGGGAAAACTTTAAAAAAAACGCAAGGCCAACAGGCAGAGCTAAGATATTTTGAATGTTACTAAGCATTGTGTAGTGGACCTCTACGAATTATGTTAAAATCATGACCCCTTGTATTATAGCCAATGGTAGTCAGGTGAGCGATATAGCTTTTGTTTCTTTGTGTACTTTGGTTAATCACTCTAGGTAGCGACTGAGTGCTTTTTCTCTGTGTACTTTGGTTTATCACTCTAGGTAACACCTGAGTGCTTTTTCTCTATGTTCTTTTGTTTTTCCCCCGAAAAAAACCCCCGTGTGTTTTTTTTTTTTGTTTTTTTTTTAAAAAAAAAAAAAAAAATTTTTTTTTTTTTTTTTTTTTTTTTTTTTAAAAAAAAAAAAAATTTTTTTTTTTTTTTTTTTTTTTTTTTTATTAAAAAAAAAAAAAAAAAAATTTTTTTTTTTTTTTTAAAAAAAAAAAAAAAAAAAAAAAAAAAAAAAAAAAAAAAAAAAAAAAAAAAAAAAAAAAAAAAAAAAAAAAAAAAAAAAAAAAAAAAAAAAAAAAAAAAAAAAAAAAAAAAAAAAAAAAAAAAAAAAAAAAAAAAAAAAAAAAAAAAAACACTGTATATGGATATGTTTGTTACATTTTATACACTTAGCTTGAGGGAACCGTGTCACAAGTTTTTGGTATCTGTATTCAAATTGATTTTATGAGTAACATAATAATGCTGTGATAGATGGTTATACCCCTACCCCTCCCTTACCCACTGACCATACAAAAAGTTTCTGAAACTAAAACAAACTAACACTTTTCCCTCAAATTAGTTATGTGTAAAAATGCAGGAAAGTTTTAGGTAAAGGGAGTTACCCCTAGCAGTAGGCCTCATTCAAAAATTGAAGACGGATAAGAAATTGTTATCACATTTAGTGACCTATATATTTTTGTAGTAATCAGCACCACCATCAATATTTTTTATATGTTTAGAAATTGAAAATAGCTTTCCAAAATATACAGGTTTATATACTTTCGATACATAAAAAGAAAGATATCTACCATAGTTTGAAGATTTTGATGAATGAAATATTAACTAAACTCAGGTACATTGGAATTCTTGCTTGCACAATGACCTGTCATGAGCTATAATGTTTTTTGAAGCATTTATTTGAACTGTATTTGATTTTTAGTGTACCTGCCCTCATATCTTACTGCACCTATGTACAAAAGATTGAACGTGATGCATAAGTGGTATGAAAACAGTTTTAAAATTTATTCTTTAGATCCTGGTTGAGCATAGCATCAAAATTATGTACTTGAAAGGTTTAGGGATGATCCAAGAGCTGTACTAATCTTAAAATATTACAGGAATGGCAATTGTTTTATGGCAATTGGCGTTCCATTCAGTTAATCTTTCTGAAATTTTGTTAAGGTCTGACCCATATTTTAGCTTTGTCTGATCTAGTACTGTGTTTGATTTATATACAGTAATTATACCCCCGCACAACAAAGTTGTAAGGGGGGTATACTGGAATCAGCTTGTCCGTCCGGCCGTCCGGCTGTCCGGCCGTCCGGCGTGTCGGTTTTTTCTTGTCCGCCCAATAACTTCAGATTCCTTTGACCCACAGTCTTCATATTTGGCATGGAGGTTAGTCATGATTAGTAGAAGACCCCATCCATTTTGAGGTCACCAGGTCAAAGGTCAAGGTCACAGGGGCCTTGACTTCAAAAAGCTTGTCCGCCCAATAACTTAAGATTCCTTTGACCCACAGTCTTCATATTTGGCATGGAGGTTAGTCCTGATTAGTAGATGACCCCTATCCATTTTGAGGTCACCAGGTCAAAGGTCAAGGTCACAGGGGCCTTGACTTCAAAAAAGCTTGTCCGCCCAATAACTTAAGATTCCTTTGACCCACAGTCTTCATATTTGGCATGGAGGTTAGTCATGATTAGTAGATGACCCCTATCCATTTTGAGGTCACCAGGTCAAAGGTCAAGGTCCCAGGGGCCTTGACTTCAAAAAGCTAGTCTGCTAATATTCTTAAGAATGCCTGTCCACAATGCAGTTTGTTCAGTTTGTTCATGACCAATTCCCCCTCACAACAAAGTTGTAAGGAGGACATACTGGAATCAGCTTTTCTGTTTGTTTGATTTTGCTTATCGGCCCTGAATTAGTTAAAAGTCCTTTAGCCCACTGTCTTCATATTTGGTGTGGAGGTTGGTGATGACAGTCAATGATCCCTATTCATTTTGAGGTCAATTGGTCAAAGGTCATGGTTACAGTGGCCTCAACTCAAAAGCTTGACCTCCCAATAAATTATACAATGTACAGTCTTAGAAATTTGTGGGGCAGTTGGATGTGATATGTAGAAGACCCCTATTGATTTTGAGTTGATACTGGTTTTACATAGATTTACTATTAGACTCTGTCTGCTCAAAGACAGTACTTCATCACGCGAAGATCACCCAATTTTCTGAAATTAGCCTAAACTAAAGCCGGTAATTTGCTTCTAGTTAATGCAAATATTTCACAAATATGATACAATAGGTCTTATATTTATATCTTTCCTTAGGCAAAGTATGTGTATCAAATTTTTACTTTTGATAAAATAACTCTATTTATACCCCCACTAAACGAAGTTTGGGGGGGGGTATATAGGAGTGAGCTTGTCGGTAGGTCGGTCGGTCGGTCTGTTGGTTTTATGGTTTCCGGATGATAACTCATGAACGACTTGACCGATTTAAATAATATGTGGTACACAGGTGCAACATAAAAAAATACAGGTCAAGTTCGACTTTGGGGTCAGTAGGTCAAAGGTCAAGGTCACAGTGACCCAGAACAGTAAAACAGTTTCCGGATGATAACTCATGAACGACTGGACCAATTTAAATAATTTTTGGTACACAGCTGTAACATCATGAAATACAGGTCAAGTTTGACTTCTGGGTCAGTAGGCCAAAGGTCAAGGTCAACGGTTTCCGGATGATAACTCATGAAGGACTTGACCGATTTAAATAATTTTTGGTACACAGGTGCATCATCAGAAAATACAGGTCAAGTTCGACTTTGGGGTCAGTAGGTCAAAGGTCAAGGTCACAGTGACCCTGAACAGTAAAACGTTTTCCGGATGATAACTCATGAAAGACTTGACTGATTTAAATAATTTTTGATGCACAGGTGTTACATCATGAAATACAGGTCAAGTTTGACTTTGAGGTCTGTAGGTCAAGGTCACAGTGACTCGGAATAGTAAAACGGTTTCGGATGATAACTCCTGAACGACTTGACCGATTTATATTATTTTTGGCACACAGCTGTAACATCATGAAATACAGGTCAAGTTTGACTTTGAGGTCTGTAGGTCAAGGTCACAGTGACTCGGAATAGTAAAACGGTTTCGGATGATAACTCCTGAACGACTTGACCGATTTATATTATTTTTGGCACACAGCTGTAACATCATGAAATACAGGTCAAGTTCGACTTTGGGGTCAGTAGGCCAAAGGTCAAGGTCACAGTGATCCTGAACAGTAAAACTGTTTCCGGATGATAACTCATGAAAGGCTTGACCTATTGAAATAAGTTTTGGTACACAAGTGTAACATCATGAAATACAGGTCAGGTTTGACTTTGAGGTCTGTAGGTCAAGGTCACATGACTCGGAACAGTTTAACAGTTTCTGGATGATAACTTGAGAACGCTTGGGGCTAGGATCATGAAATTTGATAGGGAGGTTAGTGATATTAACATGTTTGAAATAAACCTATTAAATTTAATAATAATCCATACTTTCCAACCTTATATATTTTGTGTGCTATTAAAACAATACTTTACACAACTTATTGTTTAATAACTGAAATGTATGTCCTTGTGGCCATTCCTTTCTTATGGTTGCCATACTTCTGTGACAAAGCTGTATTGTGGGGGTATAATTCGTCACTCTTGTGACAGTTCTAGTTATTTAACAACCTCTGCAATAAAATTAATATAAATGTGTACAACAAGTTTGTTTTACTAGTTTGTGTATGCCCAGTTCACAAATACATGTTTACAAGATAGACAGAACGAAAGTTGCTAAGTTTATCCCTTGTAACTATATTGCCATAATCAATTCGCTCAAAATTGAAACATTTCATATAATTATAGAGTTAAGATTTCTTCTCTAGTCTCATTGGTAGATGCAAACCAGTGCACATGTACCATACATCATGTGATAAAAATAGATTGTCGATCGCACTATTACCTAAACCTAAGGAGTAAAACAAGTAGTCCATAATGGCCCATTGTAGCTCACCTGAGTGGCATTGCAATTAAAGAGAAGAAATAGGTAAAATGGACATAATCAAGGTCTCGCTAGCTTGAAAATCTGAAACTAGGCCAAGGTCAGCCAAGGTCAAAGTTGCTTTAAAAACTGTACATATGGTTCAAAGTTCATTGATATACCTTCAAATACAGAATAGTAAGTCAAGGTCAGCCAATGTCAAAGTTGAAACAAACATGCAAAATTGTATACATTGACTAAATTTCTAGCTTCAACAACAAGACAGTAGGTCTAGGTCAAGGTTAAAGTTGAAATCAGCATGCAAAGCTATCCATATGTTTCAAATATTATTGCTGTTTCATCAAAACTGTACATATGGTTCCGATTTCATTGTTGTAGCTTCAAAAACAAAGTAGGTCAAGGACAGCCAATGTCGAAGTTGAAATCTACATGCAAGACTGTATACATGGTCCAAATTTCATTGATGTAGCTTCAAAATCAGAAATTAGGTCAAGGTGAGCCAAGGACAAAGTCGAAATCTGTATGCAAAACTATCCATATAGTTCAAATTTCATTGTTGTAGCTTAAAGCAACAAGACAATAGGTCAAGTGACCCTGGGGGTGGGGCCAACTTGGACCCAGGAGATATGATTTCAACAATCTTGGTACAGGACCATTAGGCGATCCTACAAGCCTTATATCTAAGTTGTGGGCCTTGTTTGTATTAGACAAGAAGATTTTCCTATATATCGCGATGAAAAAGCAAGTGAACCCTGGGTCGAGGGGACAGTTAGGCAGTGATATCTGTCAAATGTCTAAGCTCTAGATAAGCCTATGAACAAACTAGTGACACCGAGCGCAATGTCAATTTTGACCATGGAATCATGATTTGAACAAACTTGGTACATGTGGAGGTCTTCAAGACAGCGTCCTACACCAAATATCTAAGCTCTTAGCCTTGCGCTTTCAGATTTATTAGGCCAATGCCTTGTAACAAATACTAGTATCTAAGCCCTTGGCCGTGTGGGCAATATTTTTAATTTTTTCCCTAGAATGTTCTCCCGTGGTGGGCCAATATTGAACCTAGGGGCATGATTTGAACACACTGTAGAGAACCACTTGCCAAAGCTAAATACCAAATATCTAGGCTCAGATCCTTGTTGGTTAAGGCAAGAAAATTATTAAAGTTTGCCGTTTAGAAAAAGTGTGGTATATGCATGGTAAAACTGAGTGGATGTCATTAATCTTAACCGATGCATAAATTCGTAGTCTACGACTGAGTCACTTAAGAAGCTCGGAGGAAAAGTTAACACATTGTGCTTCCGAAAAACAAAGCAAACATGTATCATCTTGAATCAGTTTCGTGATGACTTAATTAGTACCGTCCTCCACACTGATAATTATTGTTGATATGAGTAATATCATAAATTCGTAGTCTACGACTGAGTCACTAAAGAAGCTTGGATGAAAAATTAACACGTGCTCCCGAAAAACAAAATAAACACGTATCATCTTGAATCAGTTTCGTGATGACTTAATTAGTACCGTCCTCTACACTGATAATTATTCTTGATATGAGTAATATCATACACTACACTAAACAAACAACAAGGTATAGTTACATAGAGCAGCAACATTATATAAAACTGAACTAAGGTAACATGAACATAAACAACTGAAAAGCAAACAATAATACAGTCGAACTTGCCCATGCGACCACGTGTATAAAACCACCTTTTTATAAAAAACCCCCCCACCCCCCCCCCCCCGTTTTTTTATATATTTTTTTTATAAAAAAAAAATTTTTTTTAAAAAAAACCCCCCCCCCAAAAAAAAAAAAAAAAAAAAAAAAATTTTTAATAAAAAAAAAAAAAAAAAAAAAAAAAAAAAAAAAAAAAAAAAAAAAAAAAACCCCTTTTAAAAAAAAAAAAAAAAAAAAAAAAAAAAAAAAAAAAAAAAAAAAAAAAAAAAAAAACACCCCCCCCCCCAAAAACAAAAAAAAAAAAAAAAAAAAAACACCCCCCCCCCCCCCCCCAAAAAAAAAAAAAAAAAAAAAAAAAAAAAAAAAAAAAAAAAAAAAAAAAAAAAAAAAAAAATTTTTATTAAAAAAAAAAAAAAAAAAAAAAAAAAAAAATTTACTTTTTCCCCCCCCCCCCTTTTTAATTAAAACCCCCCCTAGTTTGAAGCAGTATAAACATACAGCAAGCACGGAAAAGAACATAACTGAACGGCAAATAAAAAGTTTGAAGCTGTCGGGAAAAAACAAAATAAAATAAATGAAAGGCAAAATATAATAGTTTAAGGCGGAGTGAAAAGTGGCGCAGTGGGGTTAACGCTCTGGACTACAAATCCGGAGGTCCCCGATTCGAATCCCGGCCAGGGAACTTGAAATTTCAGAAACGCTTTTCAGTGTTTCCCTCCTATCAAGAGATGAACTGGTTAGAAATCCAGAGGTAGTCTCCTGTGTATCTATGTTATACACCGGGCACGTGAAGGAACCAATGGATCTATTCGAAAAAGAGCTTGGGTCTGGTACCCATATTCCCTTGTATCTGCATCTGTCTGGAGTCTTGGCCAGTTCACCCGTGGAGAAATCCCAGGGTCGGCTGAGACTATAAACAATCTAAATGAAGAAGGAAGGCAACTCGTGTAGAACAACGCATTGATATACCAGCTACAGATGTCATAAAATAACTGTTAGTTGTCTGGAGAATTATGGAAGGTTTAAAAGACTTACAAGTAGCTAACTGTAATAGATGTGAATAGGTGCGGAAGGCGGTTGATTACTAAAGACATCCCCCGAAATGTTGTTCATCTGTTCCTAGTAGAATATTCATTACAAAGCAGTTTCTTTAACATTCTTTGCAGTTCAGTCCATATCAAAATTTTATTGTCGATGTCAGTTTCATAGATGTATATAGAAAAATTTATCGTCGATGGTTTTATAATTCATTATCACAATCTGTTCGTTTGGTTTCACCTTAATTAGCACGTTGTAGTAGTTAACCTCTTACATATTCAAGTCGGATTCAGAAGAATGAATATAAGGAAAGAACGCACTTGAAAACTTTCGCTGCAAAGATAACATAGAAGACATACTAGGAATTCCTGAAATCTTAAAATTTATTAGCGACATCCTTACAATAATTTGTGGACAAAATTCTTAGCAAATAAGACTCATGTTAAGAGTCTATTAACGATTCCATAAAAGAGGAGAAGGATGTTAAAAAATCCAAATAAACATGCTGACGGGAACCGGACTCTTGAGGCTCCTGACTCCCAAGATTCAAATCAAGCAGCTGGAAAAGTGATAAATCAAGTGATTTCAGAAAACAAAGAGGATTCGATTACTCTTGATGGTTCTACTATAAAAGAGGTAGAGTCGCTTCATATGGAGGAACGGTTTCGGCGTAAACTGTTGTTCGAAAAGAAATTCCTCCGAGACTGCTCTCAACGTCAGTTCAGTGCCCCGTTTGGTCTAACAGTGGCAAGTCAAATAGACGTTTTGTGTAAAAACGTATCGACTGATAACAGCAACATCAATTTCAATCCAGTTGACTCGAAACGTCGTCTGTTCCAGAAAGCGTATTCGGCGCCACAATTCAGATTGGAAAAGAAGGTATATCCTCCTTCTTACTGGCTCACATGCTCATACAGTATGGTTCCCGACAGGAGCAGATTGGTTGTAATCCTAAGACAGACCGGTACTGTGCCTGAACGATACGGTAAGCATGTTGTTTCAAAAATATCTGCTTTACTGTACATTAAGCCAGGAAAAGAGTGCTACGATTTAGTGCTTGCGAAATCGACCAAAGACCGGTCATTCAAGTCACACGAGGTTGATTTTGAAAAGGTGAAAGAGATAACTAAGAAAACGTTATGCCTTAAACTGTTTATTCACAAGAATCCATTCCAGAGAGAATTCGTCGCTAAGTGGAAAATTCCGCTTAATGATTGCTCCGAGATGCAAAAAGTAGCCTGCAGAAGGTTTTTGTCGGATGTGAGTGGATGATCGGTGTTATTGTTGTGGTATGACGAGACTGAAGACGTTTTAAAATGTTTGTGTCTGGATTAGAACAAAATCCTTCTGTTACAAAATCTGCCAAAGCTGACATATTCAGAGCTCAATAAACATTGTATGGAATAAACATTGTAATGCATTGCAATAAACATTTTAAGAAGACATTGCTGTCAGAAATATTGGAATAACCTCAAAACTCTTGAACGGCCGACTGTTCCATTTGCCATCTACAGTACATTTAATTTTATGTATGTGCTATCTATCCTCTTATGGCATTGTATTGTAATTTCTTTTGCACTTGGCAGTTAAACTGCTGCACGTGCCATGTCATTTTCTCACAGTTGGGGAATTCATTCACCTGTGTTTCTAAGCGCTGTGCTAGGTGGTAAATTAATTAAGGGATTACGTTTTGTAGTTATTATGTCTGTGTGAATGTATGTTTTTCGAACTATCCGTCAATCGTATCAGTTTAAACGGGTATCCTCAATATTCATCTTGTTACTTTGCCGCTCCTGTATTGATTATGCAACCAGGAAATTACTCATTTGAAATTAATCCATTTTTACCTAGATTTTTACAATGGGATCGTTTGACTCCCAGATTTGGCAAGTCTATTTCTATAATTAGGGTGTTTGGCAGAATTTTGATGGTATAAACTTAAATACTTATCAGACAATAATTGTGTTTGGCGTCTACACTGAAGCGTAACTGTTAAAAATGTACATATTGTAAGGCACGAATGGTACATATTGTAACAGACACTAGGTACGAACGGTACATATTGTAACAGAAGCTAGGCATGAATGGTACATATTGTAACAGATACTACGCACGAATGATATATATGTAACAGGCACTAGGCACAAATTGTACATATTGTAACAGACACAACTCACGATTAGTACATATTGTAACAGACACTACGCACGAATGGTACATATTGTAACAAACACAACACACGATTGGTACACATTGTAACAGACACTACGCACGAATGGTACATATTGTAACAGACACAACACACGATTGGTACATATTGTAACAGACACTAGGCACGAATGGTACATATTGTGGCAGACACAAGGCATGAATGGCTTTAAAGGAGACACTCCCTAAAGTTGGTGTGCATTAATTAACGTCAAAAGCATAAATCATAGAATGTTTTAAAGTATTATTACGTGAGATTTTTTGGGCTTTCTGTCCTTGGGAAACCTCTATTGTTTCCAAAGTCCCTCATGGTAAGAATAAATATTTGGTCAGTCAGAAAAACGGTATATCACTCTAATTAAGAGAAAATTATGACAGTTGTGCAAAATATACACGTGGTGCGCGAAGCTATTCACATATTCCCCTTTAAGAATATCTGTGTGATTTTCTTCTTGCACCACTGTGTATATTCGTCGCACAACTGTCATAGCTTTTTAACTTAAGAGTAGGTATACCCTGTTTACGGACTGGTGCGGAATTGGTCATAATATGCGGGCAAAATGAACTTACAAGTGCTATTTTAATGCAATGGAATGGCATTCACATTAAAGTTCTCTGCTGAACATTTATTAAAACTTCTTTCATAAGAAGACAAACCATCGATTGCTATTTGAGCCGAAACTTGCACCTTACTTGAAATCTGGTATAAAATAGTCTACATTCTTATAGATACCAAGAGATTGAAGTCGTCAGGGTAAAAGTTCAAGACAGTTTTTTATCATCTATGATTTCTTTTACTTGTTCTTAAAAAAACACATTTATTGTTTTATTTCAGCAACTATAGAGTTTCTTTAAAATGGGCAGATGCGTGCATGACTGTGTGACTTCGTGCGTGCGTGCGTGCGTGCGTGCGTGCGTGCGTGCGTGCGTGCGTGTATTATTATTTATATCAGTCCGTGAAGAATTTCTGTGAAAAAAATGTTTGTATTGAAAAAGTATGGTATATAAAAGATTGATCTGTGCTGTTGTTGTTGTTTTCAAATAAATTTAGAAAATAGGGGTGTTAATATAATATTTTAAGCTCACCTGAGCACTTTGATGTCCGCCGATTGTGAGTGGGTGATCCAACTTTTTCTACAAAACTGCTTGACATAATTCGTTGAAACTTGGCAATTATGTTCCATGAGTGGAACTCTATCACATTTGTTCAAAGAATGTTATTCAATGTAGAACTATGGTTGCCATATGGCAATGGATAGATAAAATGTGTAAACAATCTTTTAAAAATCAAAAATGCCTAGGGCTTAGATATATGGCATGTGTCATTGCCTAGTGGACATCTACCATTTTTCAAATCATGAACCAAAAGTTAAAATTGACCCAGCTCGATGGTCACTTGATTTTGCAAAGGCTTATAAAGGGAGAATTCAAAAATCTTCCTGTCTGAAGCCACAAGGGACAACGCTTATATATTCGGAAAGTAGCATTGTGTAGTAGACCTCTACCAAGATTGTTCAAATCATGACCACCGGGCCATGTTGATCCCGCCCAAGGGTCGCTGGGTTTTATATAGGCTTACATAAGAATAGCTTTAAACATCGTTTTGTAACAAACCAAAAGCTTAGATATTTTCAGATAACATTGACTAACATTCCTTTGCCAGTACTGTACAAGTCATGATCCCGGGTTAAAACTCAACCTGCAACGGAGCACACTTGATTTTATATTGAGATATATAGGAAAATTTTTGAGAATCTTCTCGTCTCAGACCACAAGTTTATCTCTGTTTTTTTCACCTCCACCGGAAGTTAGCACAACATTTTCCCCGCTTCACCAGCGGTGAAGGTGATGCGCGTTTACGGGTCGTGATGCACACTCGTAGATGTTGTAAAAATTACGCGGGAGGGAATTTCAGCAGTCAAAAAGAGTTCCGGACGCTTAGACCGATATACTTTGTAAGTTAAATCATGCTAAAATCTTTCTTTGCGTAAATAGGAGAAATTACAGTATTGTTAGAATCCGTTTCGATTAATTCATTATCACTGGCAGCAGCCGTTGGCGTAAGGGACCACATGCTCTGGTCCATATCCATTAAATTAAACTTCAACTCCACTTGCTTCAGCTCAAGGTTACTGTGCGGGAGTATTCCGTCGTATTGTCTTGATTAGAATCCAATACCGTGCTTCCTCTTCGTAAATCACATCCTCGGGTGACATGCAACCAACCTCATAAAGTAGACAGAATAAAATCCCAGAATTATTTCTGAGAACTTCAAGCTACATTGCATGTACAAACTATTTTAGTGTATATCAAATGGTATTCGCTCGTGATAGGTTGCAGTGTATATCTATTTGGAATGAAACTGTTACAGAGATTCATAAAGTTTGTATATAACTATAGAAATGTTCATTATTCTCGGAGCATCACTCTGTGATTAATGTTTTTCTTAAAGTAATAATGTCCAGACAATAAATATTTCAGACTATAGATACAGGTACATAACCCTTAGAGTTAATCCACTGTTAACGTATTCTCGTTGTTTAAAACTTTAACTGATAAGCCAATAGTCGATTAACTTTTACTTGAAAAAATGATCCTTGGGGCGAAACACTGTTGATAATAACAAACTTTGGAAGTCCATTTGTAAAATTGGTGTTTGTTACAGTAAGTCCAATAAGATTCCAATGGAAGTTGTTCTTGAAGATGGTTCAATTTCTCTAATTTACAGGATGTTTTACGAAATTGGGAAAATGATTTTATATTATCGTATAATAATTATGATACTGATGATGTAGTCCATTTTGACTATGAACACAGTTAAATAATGACTCTATAAATAGAGTATATTATAGGAAAGATTATGTAATACTGGTATAAATGGAAAATGTTAATTGCTATAAAATCTATATATTCCACAGTTTCTGCTTCTTACAGAGTAAATTGTTTCTACTGAATGGTTTGATGGCTTAAAGTGACATTATGCTCATTTATTTCTTCAAGTAAAATCGAGCTGAAATAGGTGTGTGTACAAAGGGTAGAGGAAATAATAGCTTTTAACCCAATACAACAAACTCTTCCTGCTACCAGAACGAAATAATAACTTTCCAAATATTACTTTTCTTATTTTGACTGAGAGAGTCAATTTAAGAAATGAACAACTGCATGCAGGAGTTGCTTCCCTTCCACTGCCGAAATATCTACCGACAACAACACTAATAACACAAGGGAGATCACTGCCAAGAAATGAATTATTATTTTATTAGTCCAATTTTTTATTTCCAAAGGACCGACTTCAAATACTTATGCGGCATTATCTTTTAATGCACAGCAACCGAAAATTGCTTTTATAAAACTATCACCAAAAATACACCTTGTGCAGTAGAATGCGCATAATGTCACTTTAAGACATGTGTGTACTTTGTCACCTTTGAATTTTAATGATCTCGCTGTATTTCCTAAATCTTTAGACATATTTGTTAAAATTGGTGATGAACTTTTATGCATCTTACTATATGCAGATGTCATTGTATTATTAGCAAAAAATAATACATGCACTGATCTCCAAAGGCTGTTGAATGCATTACATGATTGGTGCAATTTAAATGATATGAACATTAAAGCTGCTCGCTCTCAGTTATCGTTGAATTTATTTTGGCATACTTATACATAAATATAAAATTAAAGGCTAGAATAAAAAAATAAGCAAAACTATAGGTAGAAATTTGCAGAACTCGATTGAAAATGTCGAAATTTCAAATTTCAAAACACAAAGATTTATTTCCACTGTTGTTAATTTCGATTCTGCCCTCTCAAGCACATATTACTTTTGTAAAATTTGACCAATGCTCAGTTAAAATTCGTTCGTTATCACTGGCAACAGTCGTAAGTGTGAGTGTGCGCATCTACAAAACTTCTGTGCGGGAGTTTTCCATCGGATTTTCTTGCTGGGATTCAAATATCGTGCTTCTTCATCGGACATCCCATCCTAGGGTCATATGTCATTAGCCTCATACGGTAGCCAAAATAAAATCGCAAAGTTAGTTCTAACAACTACAAAGTCTTTAGCTGAATTACCTTACCTGTGATTTACATTTCTGTTTACAGTCAATTGCTTTTCGGGCGAAACTGATAATACCTCTAACAGGTGCATGTTGAAAAGACAGATGCACATACATGTACAAGTGAATACGGGTACCAGACCCTAACTCTTTATGAATAGACCCGGTGCCTGATGTATAGCACTGATACACGCGAAGCTACATCAGGGTTTCTAACCAGTTCATCTCTAAATGGGTGGAAATTCCTGAAAAAACGCCTTTACAAATAATTTAGAAAATATTTTTAAAATGATGTTAAATGGTTTTGGAATTTTTCATGTTTTACCATAATGAATTGTAACTTGCATTAAGTTACCGGTATGTGTAGGAAATCAGGTAACAGCTGGGCCCATTTATTAGAACACACCTCTACACCCACTTTATTATCACATGAAAATCAAAAGAAAAGGTCATTTTGTGATGAAAATAATGCCTGGACGAATGAATACATTCCTTACATGATTGACGTAATGGGAAAGAAAATATTTGTCTTTTTAAGGCCGGTGTTGCTCTGGTAGAAGACTTCTACTACAGATATAAGATAGAAGACATACTAGGAATATCTGAAATCTTACAGTTTAATAACGACAGTATTAAGACAATTTCTAGACGACATTTTCAGCAACTAAGACTCACCTTCAAGAGTCTATTAACGATTCCATAAAAGAGGCGAAAGATGTTGAAAAAAACAAATAAACATGCTGACGGGAACCGGTCCCTTGACACACCTGACTCCCAAGATTCAAATCAAGCAGCTGGTAAAGTGATAGATCAAGTTATTTCAGAAAACAAAGAGGATTCGATTACTCTTGATGGTTCTACTATAAAAGAGGTAGAGTCGCTTCATATGGAGGAACGGTTTCGGCGTAAACTGTTGTTTGAAAAGAAGTTCCCCCGAGACAACTCTCAACGTCAGCTCAGTGCCCCGTTGGATCTAACAGTGGCAAGTAAAATAGACGTTTTGTCAGAAAATATTTCGACTGATAACATCAACATCAAATTCAATCAAGAGGACTCGAAACATCGTCAGTTCCAAGAAGCATATCCAGCACCACAATTCGGATTGGAAAGGAAGGTGTATCCTCCTTCTTACTGGCTCAAATGCTCGTACAGTATGGTTCCCGACAGGAGCAGATTGGTTGTAATCCTAAGACAGACCGGTACCGTGCCTGAACGATACGGTAAGCATGTTGTTTCAAAAATATCTGCTTTACTGTACATTAAGCCAGGAAGCGAGTGCTACAATTTTGTGCTTGCGGAATTGACCAAAGACCGGTCATTTAAATCACACGAGGTTGATTTTGAAAAGGTGAAAGAGATAACAAAGAAAACGTTATGCCTTAAACTGTTTATTCACAAGAATCAATTCGAGAAAGTATTCGTTTCCAAGTGGAAAATTCCGCTTAATGATTGCTCCGAGATGCAAAAAGTAGCCTGCAAAAGGTTTTTGTCGGATGTGAGTGGATGATCGGTGTTATTGTTGTGGTATGACGAGACTGAAGACGTTTTAAGTTGTTTGTGTATGGATTAGTAGGTCAGAACAAAATCTTTCTGTTACAAAAACTGGCATATTCAGAGCTCAATAAACACTGTATGGAATAAACATTGTAATACATTGCAATAAACATTTAGAAAGACATTGCTGTCAGAAATACTAGTATAACCTCAAAACACTTGAACGACTGACTGTGCCATTTGCCATCTACAGTACATTTGATTTTATGTATATGTTATCTATCCTCTCATGGCATTGTATTGTAATTTCTTTTGCACTTGGCAGTTAAACTGATGCACGTACCATGACATTTTCTCACAGTTGGGGAATTCATTCACCTGTGTTTCTAAGCGCTGTGCTAGGTGGAAAATTATTTAAGGGATTACGTTTTGTAGTTATTATTGTATGTGTGAATGTGTGTTTCGTCAAAATATTCGTCAATCTTATCAATTTAAAAGGGTATACTCAATCACCGTTCTGTATTGATTATTCAACCAGGAAATTACTTATTTAAAATGAATCGATTTTTATCTATATTTTTACAATGGGATCGTCTGGCTCCCAGATTTGGCAAGTCTATTTCTATAATTAGGGTGTTTGGCAGAATTTTGATGGTATAAACTTAAATACTTATCAGACAGTATTGTGTTTGTCGTCTACACTGAAGCGTAACTGTTTAAAAATGTACATATTGTAAGGCACTAATGGTTCATATTGTAACAGACACTAGGTACGAACGGTACATATTGTAACAGAAACTAGGCAGTAATGGTACATATTGTAAAATATACTAGGCACGAATGATATATATGTAACAGACACTAGGCATGAATGTTATATATTGTAACAGACACTACACACGAATGGTACATATTGTAACAGAAACTAGGCAAGAATGGTACATATTGTAACAGACACAACACACGATTGGTACATATTGTAACAGACACTAAGCACGAATGGTACATGTTGTAATAGACACAAAACACGATTGGTACATATTGTAACAGACACTACGCACAAATGGTACATATTGTAACAGACACTACGCACGAATGGTATATATTGTAACAGACACTAGGCACGAATGGTACATTTTGTAACAGACAAAATACACGATTTGTACAATTGTAACAGACGCTACGTACGAATTGTACATATTGTGACAGACACAAGGCATGAATGGCTTTAAAGGAGACACTTTCTGAAATTGGTGTACATTAATTAACTTCAAAAGCATAAAACATTGTTTGTTTTAAGTTTTTTTAAGTGAGGTATTTATTAGGGGACATATTATACTGTCCTTGGGAGAACTCTCTATTGTTTCCAAAGTCACGCTCAATGGTAAGAATAAATATATTGGTCAGTCAGTAAAAAACGGTATATCAACTCTAAATCTAAGAGAGAAAAAACTATGACAGTTGTGCGCAAAATATACACAGTGGTACGAGAAGCTATTCACATTTTCCCCTTTAAGAATATCTGTGTCAATTTCTTCTTGCTCCACTGTGTAAACTTGTCGCACAACTGTCATAGCTTTTTTACAATTTAGAGTAGATATACCCTTTTTACTGACTTGTGCGGAATTGTTCACAATATGCGGACAAAATGAAATTACAAGTGCTATTTCAATACAATGGTGTGTGCGTACGTGCGTGCGTGTATTCGGTTTTATATCAGTCCTTGAAGAATTTCTGTGAAAAAATATGTTTGTATTGAAAACGTATGGTATATAAAAGATTGATCTGTGCTGTTGTTGTTGTTTTCAAATAAATTTAGAAAATAGGAGTGTTTATGTAATATTTTTAGCTCACCTGAGCACTTTGATGTCCGCCGATTGTGAGTGGTTAATCCAACTTTTTCTACAAACCATGTCTCCTCCAAAACTGCTTGACATAATTCGTTGAAACTTGGCAATTATGTTCCATGGGTGGTCCTCTATCATATTTGTTCAAAGAATGTTATTCAGTGTAGAACTATGTTTGCCATGTAGTAATGAAAAGATAAAATGTGTAAACAATCTTCTCAAAAACAAAAATGCCTAGGGCTTTGATATATGGCATGTGGCATTGCCTAGTGGACATCTACCAGGTTTTTTCAAATCATGAACCCAAAGTTATAATTGACCCAACCCGATGGTCACTTGATTTTGCAAAGGCTTATAAAGGGAGAATTCAAAAATCTTCCTGTCTGAAACCACAAGGAACAACGCTTAGATATTTCGGAATGTAGCATTGTGTAGTAGACCTCTACCAAGATTGTTCAAATCATGACAACCGGGCTATGTTGATCCCGCCCCAGGGTCACTGGGTTTTATATAGGCTTATATGTAAATAGCTTTAAACATCTTTTTGTAACAAACCAAAAGCTTAGATATTTTCCAGATAACATTCCTTTGCCAGTACTGTACAAGTCATGATCGCGGGTTAAAACACAACCTGCATCGCAGCATACTTGATTTCACAATAAGATATATAGGAAAATCTTTGAGAATCTTCTCATCTCAGACCACAAGGCCTAGAGCTTAGGTAATTTGCTTGTAGCATTGTCAGTGGTCCTTTACCAAGGTTGTGAAAATAATAACACCTTAGTTCGCCCAGCTAAGAGTTTACATGGCCTACTAACACTTTTTCTTGATGATTGAGCTACAGCAATGAACTATATGGATATTTTTTCCTGCAATCTGTGATTAATATTTTTCTTCAAGTAATGATGTCCAGACAATAAATATTTCAGACTATAGATACATGTACATAACCCTTAGAGTATTCTCGTTCTTTAAAACTTTAACTGATAAGCCCACCGTCGCTTAACGTTTACTTGAAAAAATGATCCTTGGGGCGAAACACTGTTGATAATAACAACATTTGGAATCCATTGGTAAAATTGGTGTTTGTTACAGTAAGTCCAATATGATTCCAATGGAAGTTATACTTGAAGATGGTTCAATTTCTCTAATTTACAGGATGTTTTATGTAAGTGGGAAAATGATTTTAGATTATCGTATAATAATTATGATACTGATGATGTAGTCCATTTTGACTATGAACACAGTTAAATAATGACTCTATAAATAGAGTATACTATAGAAAAGATTATGTAATACTGGTATAAATGGATAAATGCTATAAAATCTATATATTCCACAGTTTCTGCTTCTAACAGAGCAAATTGTTTTTCTACTGAATGGCTTAGTGTTAAATCAAAATGATATGAACATTTAAGCTGCTCGCTCTCAGTTACCATTGATGTTTTTTTCTTTTTTGACATACTTATACATAAATATAAAATTAGAGGCTAGAATCAAAATATAAGCAAAACTTTAGGGTAGAAATATGCAGAAATCGATTGAAAATGTCGGTTACACGGCACCGCTACACTATCTGTCCTTTTTCTTCCCCCTGCTGCACTATTGTTGCCCCCTCCCTGCAGTTCTTTTAATGTAAACCACATCTTAAAAAGTATAGAAACCATTTAAAATTATTGAAGTGCCATCTCTATGCATAATAAAAGAATAGTTTTGTTATTTAAAGCTGTTACAATTCTTAAGAAGCAATGTTTTCAAATTTAAAGGGTATTTTCTGATACTCAAGCGCTCAGACATGCAATAAAAATGCCCTGCCACTAACATAGTCCAATCTGCCCTTTTTAGGACACCCAGCCCTTTTTAGCAGTCTATGATTATCCGTAAGAAACAGTCACCACCATTCCAATAGACTAGTGCTCGTACACACCTCCGTACAAATGTTATCACGTGAAAATCAAACGAAAGATCATTTTATGATGAAAATAATGGCAGGAAAAATTAATGTAGTCAAACTTAACAAAAGGATTGTGCAATATCTGTTTCTGTGCCTTTCTCAGTTCATTCTTTACCCTAAACTGCTCATTCACAAAAACAGAAAGAAATAGTAGATGGGTTAATGCCATCTGATGTTATGTGCTGTTGTAGCCCTTTCTTAACGCTTGTATAAGATTGCAATGTCCTATTTCAGAGACAAATCCAATAATACTGTTCAACCGATGTAGTCTCAACGCCAAACGCATTATCATAGTTAACAGTTTCTCCTTAATATCGGATTTGTTGCAGGGGTACAATATGCAACATCTTCAGTTCAATTTGTAGCAAGTTTTAGAGTATTTATACAGAAAAGCAAGTTGTTTTTCAAATTTCAAAACACAAAGATTTATTTACACTGTTGTTAATTTCGATTCTGCCCTCTCAAGCACATATTACTTTTGTAAAATCGGACAAATACTCGGTTAAAATTCGTTCGTTTCCACTGGCAACAGTCGTTAGTGTGAGTGTGCGCATCTACAAAACTTCTGTGCGGCAGTTTTCCATTGGCTTTTCTTGCTGAGATTCAAATATCGTGCTTTTTCATCGGACATCCCATCCTAGGGTCATATGTCATTAGCCTCATACGATAGGCAACATAAAATCGCGAAATTAGTTCTAAGAACTACAGTCTTTAGCCGAACGACCTTACCTGTGATTTAGATTTCTGTTTACAGTCCTGGCCGACCCTAGAATTGCTCCTCGGGCGAAACTGACCATACCCTTAACAGGCGCATGTTGAAGAGACAGATGTACATACATGTACAAAGGAATCCGGGTACCAGACCCTAATTCTTTATGAATAGACCCGGTGTCTGATGTATAGCACTGATACACGCGAAGCTGCATCAGGGTTTTTAACCAGTTCATCTCTAGATTGGTGGGAATTCCTGAAAGAAACGCCTTTACAAATATATTAGAAAATATCTTTAAAATGATGTCAAATGGTTTTGGATTTTTTGTACTATAATGGATTGTTTCTTGCATTAAGTTACCGGTATGTGTAGGAAATCAAGTAACAGCTGGGCCCAGCTGAATTAGCGACTGCTCTTTATTAGTACACACCTCAACTCCCACTTTATCATCACATGAAAATCAAAAGAAAAGGTCATTTTGTGATGAAAATAATGCCTGGACGAATTAATACATTCCTCACATGATTGACGTAATTGGAAAAAAAATTGTGTCTTTTAAGGGATGGTGTTGCTCTGGTAGAAGACTTCTACTACAGATATAGCATAGGACATACTAGGAATTTCTGAAATCTTACATTTTAGTAACGAAAGCATTAAGACAATGTGCTAACGACATTTTCAGCAATTAAGACTCACCTTCAAGAGTCTATTTACGATTTTTTAAAAGAGGAGAAAGATGTTGAAAAAACAAATAAACATGCTTACAGGAGCCCCGGTCTGTTGACACACCTGACTCCCAAGATTCAAATCAAGCAGCTGCAAAAGTGATAAATCAGGTGAATTCAGAAAACAAAGAGGATTCGATTACTCTTGATGGCTTTACAATAAAAGAGGTAGAGTCGCTTCGTATGGAGGGACAGTTTCGGTGTAAACTGTTTTTTGAAAAGAAATTCCACCGAGACTACTAAGTTGAAAATTCCGCTAAATAATTGCTCCGTGATGCAAAAAGTAGCCTGCTAAAGGTTTTTGTCGAATGTGCGTTGATGAACGGTTCATTGTTGTGGTTTAACGAGACTGAAGACGTTTCAAACAGTTTGTGTTTGAATAAGTTACTCAGAAAAAATCTTTTCTTAAACAGAATACAATGTACAAAAATGTATATTAAAGCTTACATATTCAGAGCTCAATAAACATTCTAATACATTGGAGTAAACATTTTAAGAAAACATAGCTGTTAGGAATACAAGCTTAACCTCAAAACACTCTAACGACGGCCTATGCCATTTACTCTTTAAAACGACTGTACTTGGCCAGGTAAAGAAAATTGTGCTTATACACATACCTACATGTAACCAAATTAATCAGAAAGTACTACATATTTAATTGAAAGGAGGTTTGCTGCTTCGTGTACGACCACAGATCTTTTTTATGAAAACGATGTTTCTGGTTAGTCATTTTGATTTGCTTGTATGTGTGTTTGTTCTATTCTTTTGCAATATACAGTACATAGAATCTAATGTATGTGCTATCTATCCTCAACTGTTGGAATTGTATCGTTATTTCTTTTGCACTTGGCAGTTAAGCTGCTGCAAAAACCATGTCATTTTCTCACAGTTGGGGAATTCATTATTCTGTATTACTGAGCGCTGTTTTAGATGGTAGACTTAAGGGTTTACATAACAGTCAGTAAGCACGAATGTAAACAAGCCACTCCCTCAAATGTGTGTCCATTATTTAAATTCAAAAGCATAAATCATAGAATGTTTTAAAGTATTATTATGTGAGATATTCATTAGGGGACATATCATACTGTCCTTGGGAGAAATCTCAATTGTTTCCAGACTGATGCTAAATGAGAAGAATAAATTTAAATATATCGATCAGTAAGTAAAAGGAGTATATCAACTTTAAATTTTAGAAAATAAAAATTGACAGTTGTGCGTGAAGCTATTAACAATTTCCTATTTAAGAAAATCTATGTCAATTTCTTCTCGCACCACTGTGTATGTTTGGCGCACAACTGTCATAGTTTTTTTTCAAAATTAAGAGCGGGCGGATACGTGCGTGCGTGTATTCGGTTTCATATCAGTCAGTTTCTATGAAAAAATGTTTGTATTGAAAAAGTATGGTATGTAAAATAAGATTGGTCGGTGTTGTTGTTGTTGTTTTCAAATAAATTAAGAAAAAAAGAGTGTTTATTAAATATGTTTAGTTCACCCTAGCACTTTGATGTGCGCCGATTGTGAGTCTTGGAGACAAACGCATTATCAGTTGTAACAGTTTCTCCTTAAAGTTTTCCTGTCATCCTTAATATTGGATTTATGACAGGCCTCCAGTTTGCAGCATTTTCAATGTAATTTGCAGCATCTTTAGTGTGTTTGCCACAGTAAGCAAGTACTTTTTAAAATTTCAAAGTACAAAGATTTCTTCAATTACTCAGTATTTGTTATTTCAATGTTGCCCTATGTCACGTAGATTAGGAAATATATTTTATTTAAGTGATATACAGGTTAGTATATCACTGTGAGGAGTTTAGATGCGTAGAAATCTAAATATTTTACTTTGATTTGTTTCACATAACGTGACTTCATTAAGAACAAGGCCAACCCAAATATATAAACGCATGTACACTCGTAGATGCTGTGTGGAAATTACGCGGGAGGGCATTTCGACTGAGTATACTTTGTAAGCTTATCATGCTCAAATCTTTCTTTGCGTAAAATAGAAGACATTTTCAGTATTGTTAGAATCAGTTACAGATCATTCATTATCACTGTCAGTAGCCGTTGATGTGAGTGTCCGCACGCGCGGGTCCATATCCATTAAGTATAGCTTCAACTCTACTTGCTTCAGCTTAAGGTTTCTGTGCGGGAGTTTTCCGTCGGATTGTCTTGATTAGAATCCAATACCGTGCTTCCTCTTCGTAAATCACATCCTCGGGTGACATGCCAGCAACCTCATAAAGTAGACAAAATAAAATCCCAGAATTATTTCTGAGAACTACAAAATTTTCAGATTATACTTTGAAGTCCTCATTCTCTTGAATATACTAATGTGTTCAAATAAGTTTTTCAGACTGAAAATGTATTTGCATAACTGTTAAAGTATCATCATTGTTTTAAACTTTACCGCTGGTTAATTTTTGATTGAAAAAATGATCATTTGGGCACAACACTTAATATGTTTATGAAGAACCTTTTGAGTTTGTTTAAAAAAAAGATTTCACACTGTAGAAATTAAACACATAAAGTTAGTCCACTATTAACTTAATTATAGATTACAGTTTCGAGCAGCCTCTGGTTGGAATATTTGATATATGAGCTGACTTTCGCAAACAGTCGGGCTGTTATAAATATCATTTAAGCGAATTTCAGCAACTTTCACATCTGGATGACATGCCGTCTTAAGGCCACTGGATTTTAGATACATGTAGACATGAATGCAAGACGTATTTATTTTTGAAAAATCAATTTTGTCAAAATATGAAAAGAAATTGGGTTAATGCCATATGATACTGTTGACTGTTCATTGATAAGGAATGCAGCTGAGCACAAACACATTACAAAAATATTAATATATTTTCAATGATCATAATACAAGTTTAGTTCCATAATTAAAGCATTTTCCAATGCTTAAATATTGTAAAAATATGCAACTTCTAGGTTTTTAGTTTAAACAGATTAAATTAAAATAGCTCCTCCTCAAAGATGAACAAAGGTAACCAAGTTCTCAACCAGAAAAAAACGATCAACTAGGTTCAACTGAACTTTCTAGAAGTCAAACGCATTATCATGGTTAACAGCTTCTCCCGCCATCGATTCGTGGCAGACCTCCAATTTGCAGTACCTTCATAGTAAATTGCAGTACCTTTAAAGCATATTTACAGGTAAGCAAGTGCTTTTTCAAATTTCAAAATACAAACATTTCTTCACCTTACACTGTATTTTTTAAAATTTAAATTCAATCCTATAAGCAATGTAATTCATGCATTTTTACAGGTAATCAAGAGCTTTTTCAAATTTCAGAATTCAAACATTTCTTCACCTTACACTGTATTTGTTTTAATTTAAATTCAGTCCTATAAAACAAATGTTACTTTTATAGTATCTGACAAATTACAGTAATAACTTGTTCAGTATAACTGTCAGCAGTCGTTAGTGTGAGAGTCTGTGTGCACGTGACCATATCTATCACATTAAACTTCATTTCTACTTGCTTCATATTAAGGTTTTAGTGCGGGAGTTTTCCGTCGGATTGTCTTGATGAGGATACAGTACCTTGCTTCCTCTTCGTACATCCCAATCTCGGGTGATATGTCATCAACCATATACTTTGAACAAAATAAAATGCTAGAATTATTTCTGAGCAAGGTTTTCAAATTTAAAGGGTAGTTTACGACACCCAAGCGTTCAGACATGCTTTAAAAATGCCCTGCCCCTAACTTAGTCCATCCTGCCCTTTATTTAGGATAGCATGCCCTTTTACAGCAGTCTAAGATAATTAGTTAGTAACTGCCACCATCAGCTAAATACCGCACATTGCACAGACATACCGTTCTCGTGTACTCTTTAACGTTAAAGAGCATAATCAGTTATCTACTGCTCGTACACACCCCGTACAGAAATCACGTGAAAACGAATGGTCATTTTGTGATGAAAATAATGACAGGGCTTTAATAAACTCAAGTTCATCAAAAGGATTGTGCAACGCCTGTTGTGCCTATCCTCGTTCTTTTGTCTTACCCTCAACTGCCCATTTTCAGAAGCAGAAAGAAGTATTTATTTTTTTTAAAAAGCAAGATATTAGGACGGAACCCAGTGTAAGAATTTGTTTTCAAAATTTTAACTAAACAACACATTAGTATATCAAGATGTTTCGATTTTTGAGAAATAAATTTTGTTAAAATCTAAAATGAGATGGATTAATGTCATATGATGTTATGCAGTATTGTAACCGTATAAGATTGCCATATCCTACTCCAGAGACAAATCTATCAATACGGTTCAACCGGTTCAGTACAAACGCATTATCATAGTAAACAGTTTCTCCTTAATATTGGATTTGTAGCAGGGTACAAATATGCAGCATCGTCGGTGCTTCAGTGCATTTCACAGGAAAGCAAGTGCTTTTTAAAATTTTCAAAATGTAAGATTTACTTACACTGTTGTTATTTTTATATCAGATTCTGCTTTATCAAGCACATGTTACGCTATGAAATCGGACTAATGTTCAGTTAAAAAATTCGTTTATTATCATTGGCATCAGCCGTTGGTGTGAGTGTGCGCATCTATTAAATTTAGCTTCAACTTATATGGCCTCAACTAAAACTTTCTGTGCGGGATTTTCCATCGGAGTGTCTTGCTATGAATCCAATACCGTGCTTCTTTATCGTACATGCCATCCTAGGGTGATATGTCATCAGCCTCATACGGTAGGTAAATAAAATCGCAAAGTTAGTTCTGAGAACTACAAAATCTAAGCCAAACCACCTTACCAGCAGTGATTTAGATTTTTTTATAGTCCCGGCCGACCATTGGATTTCTCCTCAGGTGAAACTGTCACTACTCCTTAAATTAAACTGTTATAATAACAAAGCCATACAAGGCATCATGAAACACAGCTACAGGAAGAAATGTTTCAATAATTACCATTGAGTCCTAGATATGACATCGGCCTTACGTCAGCGCGGTTTGAAAACTCAGTCGGCACAATTTCGATTATATAAACCTCCGATAAAAGTTTCTTTAAAATCCTTCTAAGGTGGTGTAGTCTGATATTTGACCTCTAAGTTTGATCTTGACCGAGACAGGTTGGTACATCGGCTCGATAGAACACAAATTTAAACCTATTTTCATAAATATCATTCAAGGGGCTTAGGTTAAATGAATAGAACAAAAAGACCAACGACTCTTAGTGAGACCTTGACCTTGAAATGGCATGGTTAGAACATGGGCTCTGCACGCATCTCTATCAGATTAACATTTGACCCACGCTTGATAAAAATTATTCTAGGTCTATAGGACATAGGGAACGGACACCATAAACCAATGACCCCCGAGTGTGGCTTGCGTTTGCCGGGTTGCATCATTTGTTCTGCACGTCCTTTTGATGAGATGAACATCAGAATCAATGTTCTAAACATTTTTCAAGGGATTTAGGAGATATGGAGCAGACACGAAATGCTACGTATGGACGGACTGACAAAAGCCATATCCCTCTACAGCTTTGTGGCGGGTGATGAAAAGGCAGGTAATCGTGACTAATCGTTTATAAATTTACACCGTTAGTTTTATTTCTCCAATACCAGCCCTAGTATATAAAGGTGCTTTATTCATCACTACCAGCATTAGTGGTACACGAATGTTTGTGACGTCCCTTCAATATGCTTAATGTATCATAGACATGAAAACGTCATTCAAATAAGGAAATAGTAGAACGATGAAACGTTCTGCGGTACTGAATTTTTTGTCAAGTTCATAACATTTGAGGAACTCTATGCCTCTGTCAACTTCTACATGTATCACCAGTAAAGTTCTCTCTGTCTTAGAAAAATGACATTTTAGTTTCATCTCATTTAGTTTTTTTTTTCAAAACTGAAACTGTATAAATTGATATGTAGAAAAAATGTGACGGTAAATAGGAAATACAATAGTTTTAAAATGATTTTTCGTAGTTTTATTAATAAAACTTTATATAAGGAAATGCCGTGTTTATCTAAATAAAAGTTTTTGTTCAGACTTTATGTGTATTTTGTATGTGTACAATCTAACACCGCGACTAATTTTACTTGCATTGTGTTGACTTTCTAAAACACTGGACATTACTCATTTCGAACATGTTCAAATATACATTGAAATAATATAAACACAATTTTGGAACTGGTGAAACATACTTTATTCGCATTGCTATATTTCTAACAAAAACAGCAAGTAAACACTAGAAATGAAATCAGAGGCAAGAATATATACCCAAATATAAATACATTGAACACAGAATATAATTGGAATGACTCGTGGAGCTTTCTTTTACAATAATGTAAAACACAAGAAACATACAGGTAATTAATTCATTCATTCCAGTTTCAGCCAATCTTACACCCGTCTAATACTTCTACCTAGAGAGATCATACATCAGTCTGATAAAAATATAAAACGGAACATATAATATATAAAAGCCTTATGCAGCGACCACATTTTAAGTACATTGTACATGTACAATATATAGCACTGTGTGGACCGGCGGCTTCCACGATGAGGTTACATTAGGAAATGCCCAAATGTATGACTATTTAATTGCTGTCTGATATATATAAGTATTTATTTACTAAACGGTGAATGACTTTAAATCGAATATAAACTGTAATAAATATAAATATATACAAGGCAACCTGAAAGACAGCTATATACCTTGCCGCAGGATGAAATGTTTCAATAATTACTCTTGAGTCCTAAATGTGACCTTGACCTTATGTCAACTAAGTTGGAACACTCTTTCTGCATAATTTCGATGATATGAACCTCTGATAAGTTTATTGAAACTATTTCTAAGAGCATGTAGTCTAGTGACCTTTGACCCCTTAGTTTGACCTTGACCAAAACTGGTCGGTACCATGGTTCTTTGCATCTTCTCGATGAAATGCACATTCAAACCTATTTTAATTAATAACATTCAATGGGCTTAGGATCAACGGCTCCTATGTGTGACATTGACCTTGAAATGGCACGGTTAGAACATTCCCTATACAAGCATCTTTATCAGATTAACAGTTGATCCACATTTCAAAACAATAAGGTGCATAGGACATAGGGAACGGACACATTGACCCCATAGTGTGACTTTAGTTTGTCAGGTTGGAACATCGGTTCTGCACGTCCTCCTGGTGCAATGAACACATTTGAATCAATGTTCCAAACATTCTGCTAGGGGTTTAGAAGATACGGAGCGGACATAACGGACGGACTGACAAAAACTTAATCCCCCAGCTTTGTGGCGGACGAGGAAAAGGGATATAATCCTGACTAATTCCCTTCAATTTATGCTAACTGTATCATAGTAATGGGAGATCAGACCGGGACGTCATTCAAATAAGGGAATAATAGTGTTATACTTGTTTAGACCAACTATTGAGCACACGGGATACTTCCTTACCACCTACAAGCTTCGGTAGAGTTTTAGGTACTATTCATTTGACTCATGACCTTTGTTATAAATTTGTTTGCTTTGGTCTTTTTAAAACTTAGTTTTGGTATTTAACTCTTTGTTTTTGCCTTCGTAACACAGTCTTGGTATTCTAACACTTTGTTTTGGTCTTTGTAACACTTTGTTCAGCTTTCTCTCTGCTGAAGTTTGCAGAAGAATAGAATTCCAGGTCAAAAATTTGTTTAATAATTTTGATGTTACAATAAGATGATCATACAAACTGATGGCTGAATTAGAAGTTTTTATCATGTGCGATTAACAGTAAGATACATGCAAATCACTGTGAAACTGATAGAAACGACACCTCAGTGAGCTAAACCAGCTCTAACTATGAACAAATAGAAAATTTCTGTTCAACCAGTGACATAAAATGTTATTGTATTTTCACAGGTTAATTTTTCGTCAGTTATGTAACCTGTATTTCTCTGACCAGACTTTAAAAGGGTGTATCCGCAGATCTGGAACGTGTAGCTCTTCACCACTTATATACAACTGCCCCTACATTTTGACTAAATAAGCGACCGTGTTTAGCATTCCCCTTTGTAGAATAAAAGTCCGTGTGTCATCAGTATTCGTGTGACACCTGATAGAAAAGGACAAGTCATTATCCCAAACCTATATAACACTATAGCTCCCACTTCTACTGTACTGATATGCAGTATCCATGTGCCTCCAATATAAGACAGTCCTCAGGCAAAATATACAGCTAACACCACCATAACAGCCATGCATCCAACAGCTGCGATGTTTGAAACGATCTTCCAGCGCCTATCTTCTTCAATGCTCAACATATCGGCATGTTCAACCTATAAATAAATATGTAATGCTCAACTTATCGTCATGTTTAACCTGTAAATAAATATGTAATGCTCAATATATCGGCATGTTCAACCTTTAATTAGATATGTAATGCTTAACATATCGGCATGTTCAACCTGTAAATAAATATGTAATGCTCAATATATCGGCATGTTCAACCTGTAAATAAACATGTAATACTTAATATATCGGCATGTTCAACCTGTAAATAAATATGTAATGCTTAGCATATCGGTATGTTCAACCTGTAAATAAATATGTAATGCTCAATATTTCGGCATGTTCAACCTGTAAATAAATATGTAATGCTCAATATATCGGCATGTTCAACCTTTAATTAGATATGTAATGCTTAACATATCGGCATGTTCAACCTGTAAATAAATATGTAATGCTCAATATATCGGCATGTTCAACCTGTAAATAAACATGTAATGCTTAACATATCGGCATGTTCAACCTGTAAACAAATATGTAATACTTAATATATCGGCATGTTCAACCTGTAAATAAACATGTAATGCTTAGCATATCGGTATGTTCAACCTGTTAATAAGTATGTAATGCTTAATATTTCGGCATGTTCAACCTGTAAATAAATATGTAATGCTTAATATATCGGCATGTTCAACCTGTAAATAAATATGATGTAATGCTCAACATGTTGGCATGTTTAACCTGTAAATAAATATGTAATGCTCATCATATCGGCATGTTCAACCTGTAAATAAATATGTAATGCTTAAAAACATATCGGCATGTTCAACCTGTAAATAAATATGTTATGCTTAATACCATATCGGCATGTTCAACCTGTAAATAAATATGTAATGTTGAACACATCACATGTTCAGCCTCTAAATAAATATGAAATGCTTAATACATTGGCATCGTCAGCCTGTAAATTAATATGTAATGCTAAACATATCGGCATGTTCAACCTGTACATTGTAAGTAAATATGTAATGCTTAACGTATCGGCATGTTCAGCCTGCATATTAATATGTCATGCGTATTGACAATCACAAAATGTGAGAAACAAAAGCAAGGAATGATTAAAACTGAAATAATCTTCAGGTATTATCCCCAGTGTTAACGTATTGACATATTGTATACCTTACATGTATATGATTTTAACAAATTTCCTACATGTACATGTATAGAGGTATAAAACAACGATATTGTTCATATCGTACTGAAATATACGGTCCTTCTCAGGTCGATTGAAATGATGTGAAAGTAAGCGATACATGTCATAAGTAAAACTGACCATGCTATAGATTGCTTTAATGAAATACATGTACCAATGCATATGGACTTCATAACAGTCAGATCAATACAAAATATCAATTGGCTAAGCATCTTGGATTTAACGTGTCCAAAGTGGTTCCGAGGAACATGATATAGAAGTGAAATGGTACTTTACCTGTTTTTGGTTTATCATCTCCATATTCTCAAGACCACACATCCAATTACCAAGACGTCTATACCACGTTATTGGACCTATAAAATAAAATGAAAACATGCGTAAAAGACAAATTGAAATCGTAATGAAATCATTTCGCTAGGAGGAGCGACAGCTGCATGTGAACGGATGTTTTATTAGTTAGAACTGACCATTACAGGTACCACAATGACCGTATTACCTTTTTTCTCAACAAATTCAACATCAGGAATTTCAGCTGCACGTTTTTCTTGTAATAGACCGTCAAAGTTAACAACATGCATCCGCGTCTCATTGTCTTTTGCCAATTTCTGACTGTTTTTTGGTCCCGTTCCGTTTGCTGCAGTTTCTGTTTCTACAAGATATTTACTCGGTTAGTTTATTTAAAACATCTTCTTTCTACTACTTTGTATTTCAATTGTTTTAAAGATGTTTAATTTAATTTTAACTTAATGTCATTAGCATAAATTAATGTACGATATTACTGGAAAGAAAATGTTCAGTTGAAACTTTCAGTACCGGCAAAATTCGTGCTTTTGTGCATGGATACCTTTATTTCAGTTTTAAAAGGGAGATCTTTAAAATTGCAATTGAAACTGCATGCCATGTGAACATTTCTGTCCAGAAATTACATAAACAAAACAGAACTACATACATTATTTTTTTTGCAAGCTAAAAATGATTTTTTCTGACGTACACTTCAGGTGCGATGGTGTAGAGGTTAAGGTGTCTGCCGCTCATCCCAAAGGTTGCGGTTTCGAACCCTACTGGGGTCACGACCGTACCTCCTCATATGACATCAGTACTTGGTTTTCGAGGAAGCGGACTCGAGAGTGACTCCATAAGTTTCAAGCTTTCTTCACAATCGAGGTTAAATAAATTAGTATAAACAAACTAAAGTAAATGTTCATGGTAAATATTTCTGCTGCTACTTACCATTTTCCTTATCTGTATTTAACGCGGTGAGTTCCTGATCTCGTTCATGTGACGATGTGACACTTTCGGTTCCCAACGACTTGCTCTCCGCGCGTTCCCACTCATCTATATCCAGCCTGGGCTCCCTACTATGACGACTCCAGTAAGTCAGTCTATGTAGCTGCAAAATGTAAAATAGTCTAATTAAAAAAGGTAAGACATATTTGTAATATTTTCATCACCGTGTTATCAACGCACCACTTGCAACAAAAGAGCTTTTAAACCACAACTCATATAATGTTAGACTTTTGTAAATATCTGCAACGAGAAACTGTCGGTATGCATGCCAGTCAACATGGTTCAAATGTCAATAATTTTAGGCTCTCTAAATAGTTTTAGACCTTCTAAAGTATAGTACTTGCTAATTCAAATTCAACGTACCTGCAACAAAAAAATGTCATCTGATATTCTAATTTACTTATACATTGTATTGTTAAAAATTCAAAATCTAATGGTAAGTTGATATCTATTTAAATTATGTTCTAAGTTCTATTGTCAAATAAAATGCCTATGAGCTGTTATTTCTTGATACACAATCATATAGAATATAATATTCATAGTTTATAAATGAATACTTACACATCGTTTATCTATAGGTTTGGTCAATAAAGAAATCACCACAGCGACTAAGCCGGTCACTACAAACAAGAACACGGAGAAGTACAGGTAATGGAAATTCTTTATTATAGCCGGTGTTGGGTCCGGTCCCTCGTCACCGCAGGACTTTTTCCCGTAAGAATACTCCGCTATAAATCTTGCTATACCGACAAGCATCCCTAGAACCAAACCGAAGAATGCACCCTGAAATGACATGAACAGAAAAAGTAGTTTCGTACGCTAGATATGGGCGTCCTGTATTTTAACCACAGTACTCTACCTATTCCACTGTTGTCAGATGGGATTATAAAAATGTTACATTTCCATCGCTTATACATGTAAATGAAACTATTCATTGAGTCTTGCTTTGAAATATAAAAAAGTATGTTCCTACTAAACGGGTTCTTTATTTTGTCATTGACAAACAAGTACACCGTCCCCGTTACAGCTAATGAAAATATATTTTAACAAAGCGCAAATAGAAAATCATTTATTATTTTACGATATCTATGTACATGTATATCCAGCAGTCTACATGACATATGTGTGAAAATGAAATTTTGAAATAGTCGCTGCCATGGCAATGCTCTAAGTATTGCGCTTACCTTCTCGTTCAGCCTTGGCCAGAATAACGCCAGGACGAAAATACAACAGATCGGTGGCTGCAGGAAACTCGATACCTCTTGTATATACACGTACAGCTGTGTGCTGACATTACGTAACACAGGGACCCAGACAATACTGATCACAACGAGGACGACAACGAACACCCTAAAACATCAAGACAGACAGCAGATGAAGCACATGTGGAGAGATGTATGTATGTATGTGTATTTTTTCAGTACCACGTACCAAGGATAACACAATATAGAGACAGACGAACTATCAGACAATGCACATGGAATGGTCGGGTTATTGAGTCAAACTGTAAGACAATGCGCATGGAATGGTCGGGGTATTGAGTCAAACTGTTAGACAATGCACATGGAATGGTCGGGGTATTGAGTCGAACTATTAGACAATGCACATGAATGGTCGAGGTATTGAGTCAACTGTTAGACTACACATGGAATGGTAAATGTATTGAGACAAAAGGTCAGCTGTGACAATGTACATGGAATAGTCGATGTTTTGAGAAAACAGTCAGTCGTGACTATGTACATGGAATGGTCGAGGTACTGAGTAAAACAGTCAGTCATGACTATGTACATGCAATGGTCGAGGTATTGAGTAAAAATGTAATACAATGCACATGGAATGGCCGATGTATTGAGAAAACAGTCAGTCGTGACAATGTACATGGAAGTGTCGAGTTATTGAGACAAACAGTCAGTCATGACTATGTACATGGAATGGTCGAGGTATTGAGACAAACAGTCAGCCGTGACAATGTACATGGAATGGACGAGGTATTGAGACAAACAGTCAGTCGTGACAATACACATGGAATGGTCGAGGTATTGAGACAAACAGTCAGTCGTGACAATGTACATGTAATTGTCGAGGTATTGAGACAAACAGGCAGTCATGACTATGTACATGGAATGGTCGAGGTATTGAGACAAACAGTCAGCCCTGACAATGTACATGGAATGGTCGAGGTATTGAGTACAATGCACATGGAATGGTCGATGTATTGAGACAGTCAGCCGTGACAATGCACATCCAATTGTCGATGTATTGAGACAAACAGTCAGACGTGACAATGTACATGGAATGGTCGAGGTATTGAAGTTTTATGAATCAATCTAAATTCTTTCCTTGAAAAGAAATCTAAGTTTAATATCAGACGTTGTAACTTATGCTATTTCTCAATGTATGATAATTAAAGTGTGTGCTTTATTTGTCCATTAGCTCAAAACATTGTCCAGCCGATGAATGTTTTACACTTAACTGCATATGTAGATTTGTGTCGTGTATCTAAAATACTCTTGTGAGAATGACACTTTTTCAAATTTATAACGGACGACAATATCTATAAATGACTGATATATGATTTATTGTATATGTTATTGCTCAAACTTAAAGAAAGTAAACCTTCACGTCCAACTTTGTAGCACCTACAGTTAACTAGGGAGAATTCGGCAGCAGCTGGTGACAGACACTGATGCTAACAAGTAAATATGCACTCAAAATATCTAAGCGCCGATTTCGCGCACACGCATTATCATTGATGGTCTATAAAAATGCAGTACCGTTGAAGTACAAAATGTAAAATTAAAGTACATTTAATAAATGCGTAAATTAACAGATGGTCTTATCTGGACCATTACCATGAGACAACTTAGAGGAAAAAGGAAAGGTTCAAGGAGAGAACATAGAAAGTGGCACATGCAAATGAAAGACAAAACTTAAAGTGTACCAAAATATGATAAGTATAATTTGCTTGAAAGTTTTGTTTTTGTCGGAGATAAGGCTGGGGTGAGGAAGGGATAATCTGTTAGCTTCTTTTGCACAATCCATGAAAGAAAATGTATTGCAAGAACTATTCTCCCCTACTTTATCATCTCAGCGTGGCAAAAGAAACACGATTACTATTTTCAATATAACCAAAATATATGTTAAAATGAAGTTTAAAAAGTAAATATAAATACATGAATTAAAGATTTAATATGTGTCTGTAAGTAAGTGTCTGAATGTCATCCTCTGAATTCACCACTAAGCTGCTTGACGTGTGTGGTACATTGGCTTGGACTAAATTTCGCTAACTTTGGTAAAACAACGGTGCTTTAGACTTGGATTTTAATAGCCTTGACAAACTGAACGGTTGCTCACGGATTATACAAATGAAACATCTCAACGACATGACTGACAATCATGTGGTGAAGACTTTGTACGCTCTTCCAATTTATGGCCTTCATCCCTTGTAAAAAATGTAAATCTTGGCTACTTTCCTAATTTTATAAAGTTAAACCTACACATCTTTTACTCTAGGCTCTTGCTTCCGGACGTGAGATATGTAAAAGTGCCTACCTCCCGACAATCATCAGTTCTAGCTCACTGGCCTTGTGTCTGATATGGGTCCAGATATCCATGGCGAATATGGTACTGCTGCTGTTAAATATTGACGTTAGAGATGACATCAAAGCAGACAACATCACTGCCAACATCATTCCTCTGGCTCCTATAAAAGTAAATAACAGAGTAGTGAATGGGGTAACGCAATACAAAAACCTCTTTGACAATATGGCTGCAGGTATACATTATTCTCTGATATTCATCTGTATATTTAACCTTGAAGCATACAAAGACTGTTCAATACTTTGAAGAAAACAGCTAGACATATTAAACAGGGCATATTTACATTTCAAATAGACTATCACATTGTGTCTAAACTTATAGAAACAAAAACACCAGTACAACAAAGTTAATTATTTTGATTTGAAGAAAGCGATGTCAGGCTCACAATCAATGTCACCAATATCAAGCTGTTCTTCATCTTACGTTTTAACCTTTAACCCTGCTATTTTACGGACATGTTTGTCTTCTCATTTGGTGATACCATCAATGGTTCATTCAAAGACAAGGTGCCTTGAGAGTTATCCAGATATGAATATATTAATTCCAATTTTATTATAAGAAATATTGTTTGACGTAACGTTTGAAATGCTACTGACCAGGCGGCATCAGGTTGATAACGAGTTGTGGATAGGCGACGTTAGTACAGCCGGACGGTGAACCACAAACCTCCATACATACAGCCGGGTCTGAACAACCAACGGTTTCTGTAAAATAATTGTTTTCAAGTAACATCATATATGTTCTGTTTCAATATTTAAAATGTGGTGACAACATACTAGTACATGTATATACTAAAACGAATTTCGACCGGAGAATCATTTAATAAAGAAGTATTCGGTAGAACACCATCGTAAGCAACACTGCAGACTTGAAGGATACGTATCATTAACTTGTAAAAGAGGCACTGATATACCCATCCAATAGTCATGTTAATTACCAATCTAAGACTTAAATTGTAACAAATACTTTTGAACTGGCTATTAATTGCTGGTAAATAAAAAAAGTTGAAATTTCAAATAATTGGATTCTACAGTTTAAATAGTTCTTAAAAAATGTTCAAATGCATAAAACTTGATAATGAGGAGTACATGCCGCTATATGTGCCTACTTTCTAGAAAGGCGATTACATGTCCAATATGTTAACGATTGTAAATTGATAGAGAATATGGCAGTTTTAGCTGCTAGCAATTGTATATGCATGTATTATTACATTATACTTGAACACTATATTACTACAGTACCTGGATACAAGATACGAGCAATCATGCCAGGGAAAACGAGCATAAAGAGCGGTAGAACCTTGATGTAGGCACAGAGGATGGTACCTGCCTTTGCATGGTCGTAAGTTTTACCGGCAAGAGCCCTCTGCACAATCACCTGTAAATACATTCATCAAATAAGGTAAGACGTTCAAATATATAAGTACACTAGAACTGGCTTCGGATTTCGCCGAAATGTAGGTAATTAATTAAGTGCCTTCTTTTTGCAACACACAATATTGGTGAATATTTCTCTCTTCTTTGAGCTGCATGTGAAATATATGAAATATATCAAAGGAAGTTGATACTAGTAACTATTGTTTTTAAAGGACAAAATACATGAACAGTTTTTGACAAGATTACTCACAGCAAGAAGTGCTTAAACGCCCGTGGTATGTCTGTCTATCTGTCTGTCTGTTCACATTTACCTTGTTAAGACTCGATATGTTGCATTTGACATTCAAAGTTCCTACATGTTGCTCAAAATGTATATCTCAACAATTTCTAGGTCAAGTTTGAATCTCGATCAGCTTGGGTAAAAATCTAGGTTATATGGTTAAATCAAAGAAAAACATTGTGAACACTTTTTGGGCCACCTTTTATAACCAATTGTCACAAGAATTGTTCAGTATGTTTGTCTCAATGATTTCTATGTCATTTTCGATTCTAGGTCATCTGGTTTAAAAACTAAGTCATACAGTCAAATCATAGAAAAGCATTGATTACATTCTAGAGGCCACATTTATTAACCAATCAACATCAAAATTGGTCAGAATGTTTGTCTTAAGGAGTTCTATGTCACGTTAGAATCTAGGTCACCTGGACAAAAACTAGGTCAAATGGTAAAATCAAAGAAAGACCTTGTTAACACAATAGAAGCCACTTTAATGAAAATTGGTCAGAGAGTTTGTCCGAGCGATTTCTTGGTCAAGTTTGAAACTGGGTTACTTGGAGTCAAAATCTATGTCACTGAAATGAATCAAATTAAAACCTTGTTAACACTCTGGAGGCCAAATTTAATACCCAATGGTCATGACATTGTATCCAAGTGTTTTGTGTGTTTATTTCTAGGTCATGATTGAATGTGGGTCACATTGGATTTAAAACTAGGTCACCAGGTCAAATCTAAGAAAAACCTTGTTAATACTCTAGTTGTCACCTTTAATAGCCTATCATCATGTATATTGGTCAGAATGTTTGTCTTGTCAAGGTCAAACA
>JAFMSR010000006.1:48325436-48532936 GCA_022818135.1 Saxidomus purpurata
CATGAAATTTTACACAGATCTAAAGGAGAGCTACATGTATTCTGCTAACTGAAAGATTATAAATGTTAGTTTTGTCCAAACACTATAGTGGTTAAATAGGATTTTGGATTAAGGGTAATTTTTGAGTAATTTGTAATTCAAAGTCAATTACATATCACACAGCTTTATTTGTCTTCCGATGAAATCGTCGTATTTCTGTTTATTCTCTAGTTCTAAATTTCGTAGAAAATCTTATAACCTTTTCTATGTTGAAATCAGTTCGTAGTACTTCACTTAGTTATTTAGAACAGTAAGATAGTAAAATAAAGCTTTTTCAATTAATGACAAATGAAGTTTCCCACTGATAATGTTAGTGTTCATCCGTCATTTATTCTACAGAAATCAAAAAGTCTCCTGTCGCTTCGCTCCCGTCGAACTTTCTATTTCCCATAGAACACTATCATATACACAGGTTAGCTTTTAAAAAAGCTGGAAAGGGGCTCTCTTGGTGTTTGGTAAGGAAATGTAACAATATGTACTGTTATAAAGATGAAGCAATACCTAGTTCGGTTTTAAAGCAATGCCCCCAATTACTATATGCAAAATCTGCAGTTGGCATTCCCGTAAATGACGTCAGAACAAACAACTTTTATAAATGATTGCGTAAATTCATACTTTACTACATTTGTATATATTATTTTTAGAATGCGTTTGTAATGACTATCTGCGGGTGTGGGTCTCAAAGAGGTTGCACTACAACGCCAATTAAATTAGGCTAGGTCTCGGTTAACCGTTTTTCGAGGTAACTCGGCTCAACGACGTTTATCTTTTTTAAAGATATTTCTTGTTTCATTTGTTCATTAATTTAATTGACTTTGAATTACTTGTGTTGTTAAAACAGCTACAAATGTTTCGATTAGCAGCTACGTTCCCTTTTAGGTCTTGTACCAATACCAAATGCAATCATGAAAGGAGAGCCTAGTGAAATAGGATAAAACAAAGGTTGTATATCTGTAAATCTTGTACCAAATAGACATTTTGGCCCGAACATACTACAGTTGAAAAGTACAAGTTCAAAAAATGGACGTGTTACTATTTTTAACAGACACGTAGTTATTACATTTCACCGAAAGAGGGAGAAATCGCTTCCCAAGCTTTATGAAGGTTGAAGGGGCAATAAAGGGGGTGCGTCTTACCTGCGATGGTAAATACAGCGGCCACGGCTAATAGAAGGAGGATTGCCATATAGATATTCCAGTTGAGGGACTGTTCAATAAATATAGCTCCCGCGTACAAGTCTGCCTGTAAAAGCATAACCGTAATTAATGATGAATAATGCTTAATAAAACATTAGCATATGTAGAAATAGGAATTAATTGAATACTTAGAGTTTTTTTTAAATATTAAGAACTACTAAGTTCGTAATGTCCATTGATGTTCAAACTGAGCCATTTACTACTATTTAACTGATTAAATTTGACCGTTAGCAGTTCTACGTGTAAACCTTTTCACGCCAAGTGTTGCACAGCAAACTCCGGACATTTTATATGGATATAACATACAAAATGTACATGTACCCCGGATATAAGGAACATAATATTATTTAAATGGTCCAAACGAGTTCGTTATATACGTAGTTTACTGTACATGTAATTATTGACTAATGTTTGCTGAATACAACTGTATAGCTTTCCACCGAGCCATATTTGTAATATTGGTACATCTAAGCAGTAAAATATAGTACTTTCACGCATTACTTTCTGCAAGTGTAAGGAATTACGAATTCAATTCAAGCAAGTTGGACGAAAGGGTAGCGGTTACAATATAGAAATGTATGAGCCTTGATCGGAAACGATGACGTTTCTGCTGAGATCGATGTAGATAAGATCTTGCATGTAACAGACATATCAATTTTGGAATGACACGTGAATGAATAATTTACCGCCCGTGTACAGATCGAATTTGGAATGACACATGAACGAATACTTTACCACCCATGTAAACACATACCGAGATCTTGGTGAAAATATAGACGAGCAGCGCCAGTACGGCCAGGTAGATCTGTATGCGCTTCCCGCCAAATCTGTATTTGAGGTACTCCGGCATCGTAAATACCTTTGAACAGAAAAAAAGTATTTTATATTTGACAGGTTTACTGGAATCAAAAGGTGGTAAAGGTCTAAACTGTTGGTTTTTGCACCGCAGGGCTCATCAACATTTTACACGAGGCAAAAAAGGAAGAGAGAAGAGGTATTGTAACATTGCATCTACGTAAAGTTAAAATCCTTTGATTTAATGTAAATTCTAAAATTCATACTCTACAACGTGAATTGAACTATGAGAAAACACTTGATTATTGTAGCATTCCCCGATATCATTAAAATTTAATGTAGATCTAAAGCAGACAAAACGTTACATTCTGATTCGTAAGAGAAAGTCGATTGCATGGAATTTACATGAAGTTTGTTTTTGTCATTTATGACTTTGTACCAAAGACGTGTTAAGTTGCCGAACTACGCACTGCCAGTTATATCCGTCAACTTACTTATATCCATCATATATATTCTCCTTTCAACGTTTCATAAAAAAATGACAGTGTAAAATAATCTCTTTAGGCTGTTTCCGCTGTCTGACTAATTAATTATTAACAGCAAATGTAAAGTCTTAAAACTATTGCAGTGTTGTCCACACACTGGTATAAAATCAATCTCAATGACCCGCCATATAACTACCAACTGTGGCTACTGTTGATGCATACAGTCAAACCTGTGAACAAAGACCACTGTTGGGAAGCTACAAATGTGGTATTTGTTTGCAGGTGTTATTTATTCGCAGGTGTTTCTACTACATATGAATAGTACTCTGTGAACTCCCTGCTGGTCTTCATTTACAGGGTTGTCTTTATTCTGGGGTGGTCTTTAACACAGGGTTGACTGTAATTTGGTTTGAGAAAGAAAGAATAAGCTGTATAGGCCAATTTTTGAAGCATATAACTGTAACATCATTTGTCAGTACTTTAACACTACATTGAACATATACTCACCCCTGATGCTATATAAACTGGCAGGAAGATGTAGGCAAGAATCATCAGTACATACATGGCCTGAAAAATCAAGTACATATTGCGATAAATTACGTGGCAGTGTTGAAATGTCACATGCACATGAATAACTGACGAGTGTGCGTGTATTTATTTATCTTAAACTGTACTGATATTTAAGGTTTGTTGTTTTTGTTTTTTGTTGTTTTTTTGTTTTTAGTCACTAACTTTTAATGCACCTTGAATCGGATTACTGTCTATTAGAAATTGGTAATCCACAAACAAATACAGTGAACTCCGTATATAACGACTCCAGATATAGCGAAAGTCCGGATATAAGGAATACATTTTCTTAGTCCGAGTTTTTCCTTATTTATTTTATATGGAATTACTATATGGATACATCAACCTGGATATAAGGAACACATTTAAATGGTCCCAATGAGTTCGTTTTATAAAGAGTTTATTGTACTGTGTTTCTTTTATTTAGACACATTTATACTTTCGCAATTGCGAAGTAAGTGATCGCCCTCATGAAAGACAGAGAGGCAATGTGGACTTAAGTGTCTTGCCGGACAATACCACCGTAGCACTCAACGGTTGTGGATCGTAGGTGAACGCGCTATAAATGTACCACTTCGCAACGGTGGCCACAGTATTTGTTTTGACATGACAGCGGCAGGTTCAAATCCCACAGAGTGCGGAATCGGTAAACACGTCCATTTTTCATGCCATAATTTTTTTTTAAAAAGGACTTCTGTATGAAGCACAGACAGATGTAAAATAAATAACTTTACGAAATGTTCGAGAAACTTACATTAAGTTCGTACAAATAGATGGCAATACCAGATGCCGCGCCGGATCCGACCATCCCGACAAAATGTAAACTTCCGATGTTGCTGGCAAACAGTGAGGCACCTACCTATAATATCATCAATAAATGTATGATACGTAAATGTTTCGTAACTCATAGATTGCTTCACATGTATCAAGATCTACGTATGTTATATCGTACCTTTTATTAAATTTTGTTGTCGTCTGACAGTTGTGATCATCTTAGTAAGATGTTGTACATGTCATCACATTTTCCAAAAGATCTTGAATTACATGTTTAAAATAAGTTTTTGCAACAGGTCAGTTTGAAATACTCCTATCACGTCATTTTACAGGCGGACATATTACCTAACAATCAGCCCTGGGAAGAACCAGTATTAAATTCCTATAATCCGTAGCAAACTGCCAACTTTCTCACTATAGGAGACATTGTCGGTAGCAGAACTCGAACCCATGTCCCAATGAATCAGGAGGTTACAGCGATTTCAAGTCAGCGACTCTAACCACTCAACCACGAATTCTGTACATGTATTTCTAATTTTAGTCGCCACTGTGGCCTGACGAAACAAAAAGAGCGGCCTTGGCTTCTTTTTGTTCTTCTTTTTTCAAGTGCAATTTAGCAACTTCCTGTTTAACACTATAAACAAATACTTCGTTCTATACTTACTGGTATCCAGTTCATATTCCTGCCTGCCAGGAAGTAACCACCTGCACTTCCTCTGTTCTTTCGAGAACTCTGAAATAGTAAATAGAAATACATAAACACTGAATATTCATTTCCATCCAGCAATACAGCAAATACATTTAGACGGAAGGAGACTGACCTTAGGATCAACAATGACAATTAAGTGACCTTGTCAAGTCTGATGTTTGAGGACAGTTAGGGCAAAGAGGCGCCTATGTCATAAAACGGTTCAAGAAGCGCAAATAATGTGTTCAGAGCCGCCAGTGACCTATGGCCAAATAGTTGTCAGTGTTCTTAAATTGACTCGGATTCGCAAGTTTCCTTAAGTGGCCCAAACGAGAACAGTCATCTTAAACGTCCCGGGAGTCGTCAGTGTTCTGAAATGACCTAAGAGAGTCAGCGTTCTAAAATTGTCCAGGAGTTGTAAGTGTTCTGAAATCGCCTAAGAACGTCAGCGCTTTAAATTACCCAAGAGTTGTAAGTGTTCTGAAATCGCCTAAGATAGTAAGCGTTCTAAAACTGCCAAAGAATTGCCGGTGTTCTAAAATCGCCAAAGAGAGTCAGCTTTCTAAAATGCCGAAGAGTTGTAAGTGTTCTGAAATGACCTAAGAGAGTCAGCTTTCTAAATTGCCGAAAAGTTGTAAGTGTTCTGAAATGACCTAAGAGAGTCAGCTTTCTAAATTGCCGAAGAGTTGTAAGTGTTCTGAAATGACCTTTTATATACTAATTTATTTATTCTCGATTGCGAAACAAGTTCTTACAACTTAGATTAATCGCTCTCGAGACTCATTCCAGATGGAATCAACCTCGAAGAGAGAGAGGCAATGTGGAATTATTTGTGTCTTGCCTAACGACACTACCGACATGGCTATGGTACGGATCGAACCCGGGGCCCTTCGATCCTGAGGCGAATGCGCTACCACTGCGCCACGGCGGCTCCACGCCTGAAATGACCATAGAGAGTCATCGTTATAAAACTGCCTAAGAGTTGGTAGTTTTCTGAAATAGCCTAAGAGAGTCAGCGTTTTAAAATTGCCTAAGGTTGCCAGTGTTCGGAAATATGGTCAGTCAGCGTTCTAAATTGCCCGAGAGTTTTCAGGTTCTGAAATGACCTAAGAGAATCAGCTTTCTAAAATTGCATAAGAGTTGCCGGTGTTCTAAAATCGCATAAGGGTTCATAAAATGTGTACTTAAAATTAGAGATAATTTATTAAGGCAAAGTAATGTCTAAGCATATAAAACAGACAGTTGATTAATTTACTGAAACAATAGATAAATAAATAACTATGGTGATAATATTCTGTAATATGTATCCCAGTATCATTATGGTTAATACCGTCGCATTATGTTGTTGTGGTTTATGTTTTCGTATCTTTGTTCTCTTGGCATTGATATTTTGTATGTACATTGTACTTATGACGATAATATTCTGTAATTTTCACCTTCATATCAAATGGTTAATACCTTTACATTATGATTTTTTTGTATCTGTTGTCTTGACATGATCTTGATATTTTTGTATGTATTTATGGATGATAAACTATGTTTAAATCCTTAATGCAATAAACGATATGTTCTGTTCTGTTCTGTTCTGAAATCACCTAAGAGAGTCAGCGTTCTAAACTGTCCAAGAGTTACCAGTGTTCTGAAATCACCTTAGAGCGTCAGTTTGATGATTCCCTGTATTTCTATAGATACTGATGTGAACGTGCTTAAACATTCCAAGTTTATTGAAGTATAAAACAAGTAAGGTGACCCCTATATATCCCTCAAATAAGTTTAAAAAGAACACCAGCAATACACGACCAGCCCTACAAGTTTCTCCAAGTATACAGAAACTGTATGTGGAAAAATGTCTTTGCCAGTTCGATATTCCCTCAAAAGTACAGTCCGTCAATCTCTGTTATTTTAGGGGCCATGAATCAGTCATCCTACATCCAGCATGGCTGATTCGTATAAACTTAACTAAACTAAAACGGCTCTACCCCCAAGGAGTCATGAGTAGTCAAAGAATCCTTAAAAAACAAAGGGTAGCATAAAGATCACATAATATCTATATGTGATTGCGTTCAACACTTAACCGTACTACCACGATATTATGATACTCTCACAGATGTTTTACTGGTAACAACTTCAGTGAAGAATAGAAATAGCCAGTGACTGTGTATTAGTGACCCGCTGTTCAAAATGACCTATTTTTCTGCATTATCGCGCCATGTGTGGGAAAAAGCAATCCGTATCTTTCGTGAAATAGATAGCAGTAGTATCGTGTGCATTATTTCCAAAGATAGCAGAGTTTTAAAAGAACCAAGTCATTTTTATTTCCGTTTATTGACCTTTCAAGCTAGGGCGATAACCCGTAATATTATTGTATCGTGCTGTTGGCTATTGGATTGTCATACTTTGAAATTACTATGTCGCAAATTGCCCTTAGTTGACCTCAACTCATAAACCTCAATATCTACCCATGGCCATTTTCTACAAGGTTGCCCGGTTGATACAAAAGCCTGAGACTGTATTCTTTTGTTGACAGGCGATTAGGAAATCAAAAATCATTGTGTATTATCTAGGTCAGATTAAATTTCGTATACATGAGAAATGGTTTCCATTAGAGGTCACATCAGTTCTTTTGTTTGTGAAAAGGTCGATAAATAGGTCACCGTCGACTACTTAAATGTTTCTGAAGTTTTCCAAAATTTGGCTAATCTTGATATTTGCTTCTGGAAAAACATCATTTCTCTAAAAAGTATTTCACTTCTTTTTCTAAATACAAGTATTTGCCGCTTCCTGGGCTTTCGACCATATTCGGCATGATGCTTCCCTTCCGCTTGCAATTTCCCTTTTTTTTTACGCTCCTTATTTTTTAAAATTCCCCTCTTCCTGGCTGAGTGCAACGTGGTCGCCGAGCCACACGATAGTTCGTATGCAATACATAATCACTCACCGTGATTTCGGCGTTAACTTATGCAGCACTACTAAAACGGCAATAAGCAGTATGTCGCTTCTAACGCTTTTTTTTTTTTTTTTTCCCCCCCCCCCCCGGGATTTCACGGGTGATACCTGAAGCTAGCTTTTTGGCACGTGGTGAGGTCCGCTAGGGTACCTGGAGGACCTGGGTTCGAATCCAGCTCGGGGCGAAGTATTTTCACGGTTACACACGTAACATACCAAGACTGCAGGTGAAGAGACAGCTGCAGATACATAGAGAATCCTGATAAAAGATCCTAGCTTTTTTACGAATAGACTCATTGGTTCTTTTAGCTATGTATCTCGATAAACCCATTCCCGCCCCCAGTTTTCTAAATAGGGGTTGCCCCCCCGTATTCTCGGATTGGTAGTCCAGAGCATTTATACCAATCGACTAAAGCGCCACCCATTCGCTTCTAACTGTACTCTGTAAATTTGCTGTCCATTAGCTGCAACTTATATGTAGTAATCACTTTAATTTTTCCTATTTTCACCTTAAATGACCTTGTGAATACTTTGCGATGACCGTCCGAATATATTCAGCAAAGAACGAAACGGCTGATGACCTTTCTTTTAAAATCCTTTAGATTACGCGCATAAATAAATGTTTGCACTTTTGAAAGATACAACCAAGCATTATATACAAACAAGTATTATTTACATGAACTGGTGCCGTCCATGGGTTTACAGTCAATGTGACCAAAGACCACTGAGTGTAAGAAACTGAAGCACTCACTGTGGACAGGTGGTCTGTATTAACAGGCGTTTCCAGCACAAATGAAGGAAACAAAGTTTTGTCCCTGTTGATGTTTATTCGCAGGGTTATCTTTTTTTGAGGTAGTATTTTACACAGATTTTGCTGTACTTGCACAGTCGGTGTTGTACACGTTTTCAATCTACACAGCTAGTTATCTAGACAGGTAAAATTTCTCTCAAGGTACTAGACGGAAGGCATGTCTGAATCTCGCTAGAATCCATATGATTAACTAATGCTAGCGGACCCTCAAAAAACCATTATACATGACCACCGTTTCCATTTTATCATTATACAGTCAACCCTGTGTTAAAGATCACCTCAGAATAAAGACCACACTGCGAATAAAGACCAGCAGGAATATCACAGTGCAGTATCTAACAATAGTAGAAACACCTGTGAATAAAGACCACCTGCAAACAAAGATCACATCTAGCTTCTCAACAGTGGTCTTTGTTCACAGGCTTGACTACATACTGTTACATACATGTATGCGTGTACAACACATTACTAATTTATATGCAAACTAATATTCTTGTTATATGTAATGAGTATTACTATTATATGTTCATGTCATATATTCATTAATTGGACGGTTAAAAAGGTCTACAGAGCTACCATACATTACTGTAGTATGTTTATATTATTCAACTTTAAATAAATATGCAAATACAACTTGACTTTGCTGCGGCATGGTCAAATAAACGTAATGTTCGAGTATCGATCTGTCTGTAAACGGTCGTACAAATATTTGGTTTGTTTATCCTGCTTTAGATTACAGTCCGAATTTGACACTTGAGCTGAGATCTTTGTGTTTTCCTCGGTTTTTACCGTTGTTTTACATACGACTCAGTGCTCGAAATTTGTCTATAATAGTTTCAGTCTGAAGTGCAAGGTCTAAATCGGTCATGTATCACGAATATAAACAAGTCGGTTGAATGATATTAAAAAAGATCATACTTTGATCTTTACACAAGGTATGTTTTGTGACATATAACACTTGACTGACCCTTGTTCTTTCTGTGTACGACAGTTAAATACATGTACAAATATGAATGAATTTACATTGCAGCTGTGGGAAATTAGCTAGTTCGAGCCCCTATCTTTTCAGTTTGAGCGTTGGACTTGCACTATTGTAGAAAACATTGTACAAACGTGTATGATCAAATTCAGTATGATTTCAATGTATGTATGTTTTACATACATGTACTAAGCATAATTCCTTTCGTTTCAATTAAAACTTTCAATTACGACTAAGGTGCATTTCTGCTTAAAATCACAGGCTGGGTAACAAGTTTTATGCCTACCTTTTAATTATTAATACATGAAATAGAACCTCGTCGCACGTGAAGCATTGATACGTGTGCACATACATGCCACTACCTTTATAGTCTGAATATGACCATTGAGCTACGACCTTTACGTTTTCCTCGGTTTTTACCGTTGTTTTACAATAAGCTAAAAGTACATTCATGCCCCAGTGCTCGAAATCGAACTATACCGAACTACTAACTGCATCTCTACCTAAATAAAGACACAATCTGGACTTACCCATAGTCCGACGGCGATCACAAATACAAAATACAGAACAATAACTGCAAGATCGCCGGCATGCAGCGAGGTACCTCCAATAGTGCTAGACATATCCGCAATTGATATAACAAATTTTAGTCTAGAACATTCCACGGATATTTATAATTGCTTAAAACCCCCCACTTGTTTTGTCGTCTGCTTTTAAGTGCAAATACCAAGTGTTTACGAAAATGAAACGACGCTATCTGTCTTTTATATATGACAATAACTGCTTATTTTAAGTCAAAACTTTTAAGTCAAAAATAAGCTGATAAGGAAAGAATACACGTTGTCCGTTGTTCTAAAAATAAATAAGACCATTCACGGGCGTAGCTAAATCCCGCTCCTTTAGTATAAAATCGAGCGTGTAGAGATTAAATATGAAATATCTCATATAAAACTTGATTGTTTTCTTTTATATATAAACAGCTGATGTATTTCATTAAAATGACTTTGCAAGCGAATCAATACTTTTATTAATATAGAAGTATCTTATATTAGTGTGTTAATGACATAATTATTGTATTTGCATATTGTTTTTTTATACTCGATGCGAAACAAGTATTTATTGCTTTGCGAAGTGCGGGTTATATTTTAACTAAAGATTGTGGGATATTTACAAAATGTATATAACGTTTGGTATATGACACACATAGACTAAGGTTTAAAAAAAGTTTATGAATTTCTGACAATTATGTATTTTTAGGTGACTTAAATTTTGATATACTGGATGCACAAAAATGTGAGCCACTGTTGGATATATGTGATTTTTTTTATTTGCAAAATGTAATAAGATCACCATCATGCTTTACCAAAAAATCATAAACCTACTCTTCTTGATGTAGTCCTTACAAACCTGATACTATTGGTAATACTTGTAATTTCAATTGTGGATTAAGTGATGTTCATAATATGATAGCTTTTCAACTTAAGGTAGTAGACCCCTAATGGGCACCAATAATAACTGGATAAGATACAGAAACTTTTGATGAAAATATGTTCAATTCTGATTTGCAGACTAGTATGTCAAACATAAACTGTGATACTGATGATGTTAATCTTTTATACAACAATTTTAATAGTACAATTTTAAATGTTGCAAATCAACATGCCCCGGTAAAAAAGAAAAAGGTATTTGAGAAAGCTGTGCATTTTATGAACCATACTTTAAAACCAGCTATTTATAAAAAAAGAATGCTTTTAAACAATTACAATAAGTACAAATCTTCAAGAAATTGGGAGAAATACAGAAAACGGCGAAACTTCGTCAATGTATCAAAAGAAAATGTATCAATAAATATTTTCTTGACAGATGTACTGGGGGTGTAAAAACAAAACCTCCTGGCTAACAGTAAAGCCATTTTTAACCAACAAAGGTACAATTATACAGAAAGACACTATATTATGTGAAAACAACAGCCTAGTAAATGATCAAGAAGATATCTCAGAATTTTAAATAACTTCTTTGTGAATGTGGCAAAAGATATTAAACACGATTCAATTAGTATTAATGAAGAACACCCAATCCTGAAAGTAATTAATGAAAACAAGCCGAATACCGAATACACCCTCTTTAATACAGCATTTACACCAATCTGTAGCACTTTTGTTAGTAAGCAAATTGATAAGTTATCAATGAAAAAGGCCACTGGTCATGATGGTATATCTTTTAGATTAACCAAGTTGGCAAAACCCTCTATTGTTTATTCTATCACCAGTATGATTAACAAAACCCTATCTACATCAATTTTTCCTGATGATTTAAAAATAGCACAGGTTGACCCAATTCATAAGAAAAAAGTACATTGGATAAAGGCAACTATAGACCTGTAAGTCTACTTCCAATCATATCTAAACTATATGGAAAGGGCCATTAACTCTCAACTATCTGAATTTTATAACAGTTATTTTAATATTTTCTAATCAGCTTTTCACCCAGGTTATGGTTGTCAGAGCACTTTGCCTAAAGTAGTGGAAGATTGGAAACAAGCCCTTGATGACAATAAGTATGTGGCTGCCATATTGATGGACCTGTCTAAAGCATTCGATTGCCTCCTTCATGATTTACTACTATTGAAACTTAAATACTACGGTGTATCAGAATCTGCATTAAACCTTATAAATAGTTATCTTTCAAACAGAAAACAGTGCGTAAAAATTGGTCAAATTACAAGCAGTTTTAGCCAAATCTTTTAAGGGGTTCCTCAAGGTTCAATACTTGGACCAGTACTATTTAACATTTTTATAAATGACATTTTTCATTTTGTATCCGACAATAGTCTGTACAATTATGCTGATGACAACACTGTCTCTTACTGCGATAAAAACCTTGAAAATGTAGTCACAACTTTAGAAAGGGATGGCGAATCACTAATACAATGGTTTTCGGACAATCATATGAAAGCAAATCCTGATAAATTTTCAAGCTATAGCTGTAGGAAAGAAAACTAAAGATAAAAATATTGTATTCAAATTAGACAACAATGAAATCAATGAAGAAGTAAATTTGCTTGGTGTAACTTTAAATTTCAAACTTAAATTCCATTCTCACATATCTATGATTTGCAAAAGGCATCAAGACAACTTAATGTACTAAAACGAATTGGTAGAAAGCTGTGTAAATTAGGTAAATTAAATATATACCACTCATTCATCCTGTCCAATTTTAACTATGTCCTCTTACTTGGCATTTCTGTGGTGAAACATACACTAAAAAGATAGAGAAAATACAAGAACGGGAATTACGTTTCATATATGATGACTATGAGCCTGACTACAATTCTCTTTTATTTAGGTCTAAACTACCGACTTTGAAGCTGCGAAGAATGAGGACAATAGCTCTTGAAGTTCATAAAATAATTAACAAACAAGATCCGGTATATCTTCATGACTTAGTAACAATAAAAGACAACAATTATCATTTTAGGTACACAAATACAGCAAAACTTCCACAGGTAAAAACTTCAAACTATGGAAGCAGATCTTTCCGTTCCAGTGCTCCAAAACTATGGAATTCGCTTCCTCAACATTTTAAAGATGAAAGTAAATAAACACCTTATAGTAATATTCGTTTATTTATTTATCTATTTGAGTTGCAGCCTAATTTCAATTTCAGCTTTCAGTTCTGTCGTTCTATTTCAGTCACTTTATTTATTTATTTATTATTTTGTGTAATTTCATTGTATTACTTTGCTTGCAATCAGTTTGCTTTTACTTACAGCCTGTCCACCAGCTCCTGGAATAGTAAGGGGTCAACTTTTAGGGAGTTCTTGAAGGCGGCCACATTCTCCCTACTCAGCTCTTAGTTGAGTCGGTGGTACAGGCCGAAATCCTCGCGTCCTGCAGAACAAGATGCGCGGGGTCCGCTCTCCCCTTCTTCTAACCTCTTTCCTCTGGAGCAGCACTATATTTTTCAGCATGTCTTTGCCCAGGGCTAGGGCAGCATTTGCCAGTTTGAGATCCATGATAGAGGTTCAGCACTTGGGCTAATGATTTGAGGTCCTCGGTAGAGAGATATATATTATGAGGGGTCTCTGGCAGATGACATCTGATATCCTTGACGCGGCAGAACGTATCATATATAACGTACCACAACGTATCCAAACGTACCACAATATAGCAGAAACATACCACAACGTCGTACAACGTAGAACACCGTAGCATAACACAGCTCATAACGTTGTACAACGTAATACAACGTATCATGGCATGACACAGCGTGGCATAGCGCGACACGAGGAACGTGGGAGCAACGAGGCCACAACGTAGCATAGCGCAGCACAAACACAAAAGAACGTATCAACCGGCGGGACGCGTCAGTTCACGTTCTGTTACGTTTTTCCTACGTTTGTGTTATGTTACACTACGTTGTACCACGTTCTCGCCACGTTGTCTCTACGTTGTAGTACGTTGTGGAAAAACGCCAGCGAATTTTGAACATGTTCAAAATTAAAATGTTCAGTTCACGTTTTGTCTTGGGCATAAGGCTTTATATATGGATCGTGTTTTTCGTTCGTTTTTTATTTGATTCTCATGTTAAATTTATGTAATGACAACACAATTAAGACCGAAAGGTTTTGGAGTATAATTTTCTAAATATTAAAAAAGCAACTCTCTATATACATAACATACACACTAACCAATGGACAATCAACAACAAAATAAATTTGATAACGCGTTAAATTAAATGGGAACCACTGGTGTTAATTCGGAGATGACGTGTAGTTTGACGTATTGTGCGTTTGGCGTAACTGAAAAACTACGGCTATTTTGTACATACGCATGATTTGAAACAGATTTTGAGCTTATGTTTACGTGCTTTTTGAAATCATCTTAGATATTGATAAACGGTTCAAAAAGTGATTAGCCAATCAAATAAAAGATAGAAACAATTTTCAACTCTTAACTCAGTGACTCGCCTTTTATACATCGCGTCATATTTACAGTTTGTGATGTCACCAAGCTAAAACGGACAGAACCGACAACACCATCATAAAATTCACAGTCAGCCCAACTATGTATGCCAGTGAACGTGCTGGTTGTGGTATCTGACCCAGATACGCGATAGAATGGAGAAGTCGGGATACACCAAAAAGCCGGAAGTAGGTTTTAGCCCATCCCGCATCTGGAACTATGGCGAGGTACAGCGTTCCAATCAAGATGAACGGAATCACATTTTCAAGGTCATTCAGTTGACAACTGAAACGAAAATGATGAAAATACAGGACTGAGTAAATCATTTCACACTTTTTGTTCATAATATTATGTGGTCGTTATTTTCTCTTTCTTTTTTGTATGGCTATGCCATATATGTCAATTTCAGAACAAAACTTAAACCAATTTTAGAATCTAAACACTAATTAAGGTCTACATTAAGTTAATTTCTTATGCAATGATGATACACACATGTATACACGTGTACAAGTGGGACAAGTTTTCCCTGCCCCGCTTTGGGATAACAGTATTTTGAGTATGGATCTATACCTGATGCAAAGGGTAAATTTTAGTTTTTGCACAGATCATGTTATACATTTATTAACAATTATCCTAATTTTACCTTCTTATTCTTTCAATGAAGGGATCCTTTGTGAAAGTTGGTTGCTTGCCCATCAACTTGTAGTCTTCCGGGGTAGAAAACACCTATACATACAAAAAACAAGAGCTTTTGTTATTACATAACAACATGTCACGTCCCTTCAGTTAGCCCTTAAACTGAAATTTCAGCAGAAAATAGAATTCATTACCAGTGTAGTTGTTTTTATTTTCATCGTTATCATTATAAATGGTCTTAATCATGTCCAGGAATGTGAAAATTGTCACAAAGGCGAATATGGTAGAAAATGTGAATTTTTTTTACTCCATAATTTTTATGTGAAAACTTTCGACAAAATGTGAAACTATAACCGTAACTTTAACTCAAATGTGAAATAATTTTACCCTATATGTAAAAACTTTACAAAAGTAGAGTTAGGATTAGAATTAAGGTTAGAGTAACTGCATTCATCTTGGTCACCATTTTCACATTTGAGGGTTCTACATTCATGTCGCGTTTCCCCTCAGTATTTATATGAAATACTGTTCTCACGTGAAATTATATATTTCTTGTACATCTACATTTATGCAATGTAAATGTACTCATTAAGTCACACAGTAGAGCTTGTAAGAATTTACACTAAATTACACTATGATTTAGCCATTTTCTTAAACAGTGTACCTAGCTGCCTAATACAAGTGGCCAGTTGTAAAGGTTTAACTGTAATATCAATGGTGTCATTTTCAACTTTTATTCCTTTGAAGTTATGAATCTGTCCATCTTCTAATTTGGATTGTCCCTTTATTTGTTCAAAAGGACTGCCACTGAAATATATGTACACGTATATGTGATGATGGCATGGCTACACTGGTCGTTAAGGCAGAATAGTTTGCCGCCAGCTGTGTAAAATTTAAGGGTCGAACGTACGTCTGATCGACATATCTGTAGACAATGGGCAAAGGTACGTCTTCAGGATATAACACAACAAGAGCTGTCCCTCACAAGTGACGAATGCCCCCGAAAGAGGTGCCTCGCAGGCTTGATGTGCTAGACATTTGTGCCAAGTTATTTTAAAATCCTTCAAAGCATGATAAAGTTATAGTCCGGACACAAATGTATGCATATATACAGGATTCCATTACCTATAAACTCTAAGTGTGACCTTGACCTTTGTTGTAGGGATGTGGGTCTTGCACGCGACACGTCATCTTGATGTGCTAGACATTTGTGCCAAATTATTTTAAAATCCTTCAATGCATGACAAAGTTACAGTCCGGACACGAATGTGTGCATATATACACATATAGAGGAATCCATTACCTTCAAACTCTAAGTGTGACCTTGACCTTTGAGCTAGGGACGTGGGTCTTACACGCGACACGTCGTGTTGATGTGCTAGACATTTGTGCCAAGTTATTTTAAAATCCTTCAATGCATGACAAAGTTACAGTCCGGACACGAATGTGTGCATATATGCATATATAGAAGGGTCCATTACCTTCAAACTCTAAGTATGACCTTGACCTTTGAGCTAGGGACGTGGGTCTTGTACGCGACACGTCGTGTTGATGTGCTAGACATTTGTGCCAAATTATTTTAAAATCCTTCAATGCATGACAAAGTTACAGTCCGGACACGAATGTGTGCATATATAGAGGATTCCATAACCTTCATACTCCAAGTGTGACCTTGACCTTTGAGGTAGGGATGTGGGTCTTGCACGCGACACGTCGTGTTGATGTGCTAGACATTTGTGCCAAGTTATTTTAAAATCCTTCAATGCATGACAGAGTTACAGTCCGGACACGGATTGTAAGTGGGGACGCACAGACGGACGGACGGACAGACGGACGGACAGACGGACAGACGGACGGTGCGATTTTAATATGCCTCCCTTCGGGGGCATAAAAAGAAAGGGGCTTATTGTAACAAAAAAAAAACATAAAGGGAAAGTACTAGTATTATGTGCAAGATTTAAAACTTTGTGAATATCAAATTATCTCCCTTTATTTTATTTCATAGAACCGGGCATAAGGTGAATTTATTCCGTCTGCATACAAAGACTAAGGACATTCATGTAAGGTGTGGGTTTATAAAGTCACACATGTGATGTTCCTCAAGGTGGGTTGGTGTGATGAGGGCGTAGGAAACACGTGTGTTTTCCTAATAACTTCTAGATATAATATAGTGTACATAGTGTTTCTGTTATTAAAAAAAAATCGTCTATTCGTAAACCTCCTTAGTCACCCCGGTTAGCTCAAGTGGTAGAGCACGAGACTTGTAATCTCGGGGTAGCGGGTTCGATTCCCGGGGTTGACCAACTAAAATTACTAACAGTCTTTCGGATGAGATTAAAACCGAGGTCCCATGTATGGGTGCTATACGCCTGGCATGTATAAGAACCAGGGGTGTCTCTGGAATTGGGACGCTTTGTGAATCTTGCACTATCCTCCGAAACATAAAATAACTTTTTTATTTCGTTTAGAAAGTATGAAAAACTCTACATTTTCGGAAAGGCATTTTCAAACGCTTAAACAAATAAAAGAACGAATGATGGTTATCATGGTAACAACAAGAAATGGGAATCTAAATGTAATAACCATCTTTTTTTTATGAGTAAGGCATGCAACCACGGATAGCCTCTTTTACCAAAACGTTTTGTTGCATTTTATGCACTATCATCTGCCTGCTTAAGGGAACAGTCTCACAGATTTTTTTATATACATTGTATGTCTCTCAAATTAATTTCAAGTTATTGTGTGTGAGAGATTACTTATAAACAATGGTGTATCAAGCCCAAGTTCAATGTCACACATGGAGAGTAATTTAACCTTGTCCGGACTGTAGCCGTCTCCTGCCTCTAATGACTTTAAAACAGCACAATTGGTCGTCATGGTGACACGACAAGGCTTAGGTCTATGCCTTGAAGGTCAATGTCAAAGTTTGAATGGAAAATCATAAATTGTTCACAGTACTTTTTCAGTTTCTTTTCCTTCGGTATCTATAAAAGCGAAGTCTTTACTTTTTTGTTCATTCACATGTTTTCTATATACTGTACATACATGGTGCTATTGCATAGGCTTGTTAAGTCCCAGATAAACATTTTACCTACGTGTTTTACAGGTAGAGGGCTCGTAATGTTGCCATTAGCATCTAGTTTGTATTTTGGTGTTTCAAATGAAATGAGTTCATTTATCTTAAGCTTCATATATTTGAAATGTATTCCTTTCTCCTGGAGTACTTCTGCCTTGCCGTTTAAAGTAAAGCAAAGTAATGGACTATTAGTTTGCACATCGATACGGTACCATGCATCATCTTATGGTTAAAAGGCATTTGTTCTCCAAAATTATTATCTCTTTACACATTTTAAATATATACAGTTGGGTTAATGCAATTCAGTTATTTATTGCCTTATAAGTAAAACAAAAAAAAGCGAACCTCATCCATTTCCTCTTTAACACAAAAAACATAGAGTGTGAACATCATTTCTACTTTCTGCAATCAAAAGTACTCAACCCGCCTTTGGAGGATCTCAGCTCACCAAAATAGGTAGAGTGCCCACAAACTGAAAACGTCTCTAAAGAACAAAGCCCTTCATGAAGCTTCTTGAAGCGCAAAGCGTCTCAAGGTGAAAGCGCTTTTAGAAAAGAGGCAAATCACCTGCTAAAGACAAATTGCCTATATATAAAATGCAAATCACCCCCAAAACGAAATCGACTCAAGGACAAAGCGCCTTTGGAAAAGAAGCAAATTACCTGCTTAGGACTAATCGCCTATAGATAAAATGCAAATCGCCTCCAAAGGACAAAACAATTTCAAAACAGCAAAGCAAAGGACTATACCAAAGGCGGAAGTTACCTAAAATCTATCACTATATACCATTTTTCATCTATTGCTTATTAATGTATTTTGTACGATATTTGCATATGTTTGTGCATTACCGTATCTTAAATATACTGACTTTTAATTAACAGCTGAACGTTCACATATTTTAATGTCAGGTAAATTTTGCAACAAACCTTCAGTAAACTGTATGTACATTTGTTGTACATCCGTGATCTTGAAAGATATGTGCTATTTCTAGAAAGTATATTTTATATGATTTGTTTATCAGTGTAAAACATCTAACCGCAATTTGTTTCAAATGTCGTTGACAGAACATTCTAACTTAAAACATACGGATGTTTACGTATCGTATCGTATATTAGGGCTTTATCGTTGGTAACGGTTTCCCATATGACCAACGCCCCAGAAGAGGTTAGTTATTAAAGTTCACTTCGAAGATTTTGACAAATCATTAGGCCCAACATTAAAGCGGGATCAATCAGCATTTTTATTGTCTGTTACAACGTAATTAATTATTATTGCTGTATAATATACTGATGTTTAAACTAAGGGTGTGGAAAACCGAACGGACGCAACATACCATCATGCTACGTATGATCATGGTTCTTCAATTTAACTGAATGATCAATAGTTATGAAAAGTTCCACTGACCCGCTTTGCTATTCTGTTAATTGACGTGAATAAACTCATAAAAATTGTTTTGAGAAGTACCACAGCCGCCCAAAAAGCGAAACATTGTAACACATCCTGATCCATATTCTTTAAGGTCGCCATATCTTAGTGAAATTTCGTCACGCTTGCTTTAAACTATTAGTAAATGTATTAATTGTATGTATTCATAATACGACCAATAACATGCATATAGCTGTTATTTTCTTATATGTGCAGTTAACCTTAAAAAGGAAAAAAATATTAAGGCCCGTTTATTTTTCAAAAAAAATGTATATATACATACATTCATAGCATATTTTAAGTTATGGTATATTTCGAAGTATAAAAGAAAAAAGGTGTTTCCAAGCAACACAGTTTATGAATAATTCATCAATTCTATTGTCTGTTCTTAGATGCTAGGTCATGGGATCTATTAATATCTCATATATCCTACATATTATCAATTCTCTAGTAAAAGACAGTTAATTAAAACCACTAAAATGTCTTGCAAGAAAAGGAAGGAGACGAAATGCGAAATGCAAGACAAATGATGTAGGGTTTAACTGGTGTATTATTCAAGGGAAATAACTCCTCTATTTTTATTTGTCCTGGTACCATCAGTTATACTTCTTGTATTATTCAAACTTACTGAATCTGTCATTATATTTAGTCTTTTGAGAAACAGAGAGGAAAAAACTTTTAAAAAAGATACAAAAAGAGCTCACAGTCAAAAAGATCTTGTTTTTTTTCCAAGTGATATCAAATAATAGATTCCGCTTATATGCATGAAAATTGAGAGACATATAAAAGGGATAAAGTGTGCAGTACCAGACTTGTAGCGGATACAAAAACTACAAAAATTAATCACAATTTTTTTAGCAATAAAATAGCTTGACTCTTAAGTAACTGAAAGCTTGGAACTGAGTTCTGTATCTTACAGCGGTATAAACTATATTTTGCCCAAAAAAGCAGGTTCATTGTGGTTTTACTATATTTCTCATTACCTAGAATTATGTCTGTCACTGTCCAATTTGTATCAATATTTGGACACTTTAAAGATAACCATCTTTTCACCTCCTCCTCCTAAGTTGAAAATTCAACTTAGTAAGTTGAATATTCAAGATACTAAGTTGAAAATTTAAGATACTTAGTTGAAAATTCAACTTACTAAGTTGAAAATTTAAGATAGGTAGTTGAAAATTCAAGATACTAAGTTGAATATTCAAGATCCTAAGTTGAAAATTCAAGATACTAAGTTGAAAATTCAACTTACTAAGTTGAAAATTCAAGATACTTAGTTGAAAATTCAAGATACTTAGTTGAAAAAAATTCAAGATACTAAGTTGAAAATACTATGTTGAATTTTCAACTTAGTATCTTGAATATTTAACTTAGTATCTTGAATTTTCTACTTAGTATTTTGAATTTTCAACTTACTATCTTGAATTTTCAACTTAGTAAGTTGAATTTTCAGCTCTAAGTTGAATTTTCAACTTAGTATCTTGAATATTCAACTTAGTTTCTTGAATATTCAACTTAGGATATTGAATTTTCAACTTAATAAGTTGAATTTTCAGCTTAGTATCTGGATCTTGAATATTCAATATAGTATCTTAAAACTCAACTTACTTTCTTGAATTGTCAACTTAGTTAGTTGAATTTTTAACTTAGTTATGTTGAAACAATCAATTTAAAAAACAAACAAAGTGGCACTATTGGGCTTCCGTATATTCGACCATACTTATTGTACTTAATTATATCTGAGCGACACAACTGTTGATGCTGTAAGTTTTATCCAGTATTTGGGTATTATAGTAAACTCCGCTTATAACGAACTCCTCGGGACCTATCAAATGTGTTCCTTATATCCGGGGTTCCTTATATACGTATATCGAACAAGTTCCTTATATAGGTTGTATATATATCGAACTAAAATATATATCGAACAAGTATTTTTATAGTCAAATGTAATAAAATTCGAACCATTAACTTATAGTTGTTTTTGATTTTCCTACCTCCAAAGATCTATAACTGTTATCCTATTCTATATCCGTTAACCTATGTTAAATAATTGCAAGGATTAATAAAACATAAAAAAGACGTGGCAATACTTAAACAAATACAATTGAAGAAAGCTTATTTTCGCTCACTTGCCATAACTTGAAATATTTAACAAGGTATTTTTTCACAATATGGGATTTCATCCCGTCTGTATGCTTTTAAAGAAACGCTCACAATTATTTGCGTAAAATATTGTCACTTGAATATCGTTCTTAGCAATTATGTAACTAGTTTACCGAAAGGTTGCACATGCGTAATGATTTTCCTTTATGAATAATAGCTACAAGTGCGCTATGAAAAATGCAATGCAGACCGCAAAAGAAAAATGCAAAATCAACAGATTTTTTTTACTCTTCGGAACGTATTTGCAGTTCGATATATACGATAACTTTCTTGTACATTTTTTATGTTTGGGCCAGAAAATATTGTTCCTTATATCCGACGTTTCCTTATAACCGGGTCGATATAACCGTATATTTTACATTAAACAAAGAAAGGAAAAGATCGGGCCCAAAAAAACTGTTCGTTATATCCGAGTTACTTAATCTGAGTCGATTGGGTTTCGTAGTTTTATTTTCCGTCGGACTTTGTACCATTCAAGTTATATTAATACGTATCTTCCGTTTTACACTTTAAAACTTTTATCAGTATATAGCCAAAAAAGCTCTGTTGACTCTCTAAGTATAAACTAGAAAACTGTAATCATAAAAGAAGTCAAACATTATCTATGGTAACTTAATCGTCAGATAGCATTGAACACTATTGCTAAGTTTCAAGTAACTCCCATAAGTGGATACTAAAGTATATGCATGGCAGTACCTTGCACGCAAATCTTTAACCAAAGTTTCTAAGTTCAACAAGGAGCATAATTTATAGTAAATTCAATCCGGAGTTAATTGCTTGATACCCCTGAACACTTTATAACTTTCAAATAACTACCATAAGTGGTTACTGAATAATGTGCATGATAGTAGCTTTCATGCAAACTTTTAACCAAAGTTTCTAAGTTCATAAAGGGTAATAATTTGTAGAAAATGCAATCCGGAGTTATCTAAATGGATTGTTTGATAACACTGAAGACTATATTGAAGTCTGATATAACTCACATAAATAGTTTACTGAGATATGTGCATGATAGTATAGTGTATGCAAAACTTTAACTAGACTTTGTAAGTCAAAAAAGGGTCATAATTTGAAATAAATTCATACACGAGTTATCTTACTTAAATGCCTGACTCCACTGCGACATTAATGAAGTTTCAAATCAATTCCATTAGTGGTGCTGAAGAATGTGTATTATGTTAACTTTCATGCAAAACTGTAACCAAAATTTCAAAGTTCATCCAGGGCCTAAATGTGTAATGAATTAAGTCAAGAGTAATCAAACTTGTTTGTTGGAGACCCATATACATTCTAAAGATGTTTTAGCAATGGTAACTTAGGTATTTGCTTGATACTAGCTTGCACATAAAACAAACCAGCTTGAATGCACATTTTTAACGCTATGATTTGAAATAAATTCAGGGAGGAGTTATCTAACTATCTGATACCTCTTAAGACTATGTTGAAGTTTTAAATAAATCAAATGAGTGGTTACTGCGATATACTCGATATAGTACCTAGCATGCAAACTTTAGCAAAGCTGCATTGCCGACGCAATTGTGACTGTAATAGCCCTATAGTCGAGCTAAAAAATAAAGAAGTGTGTTACATTATGATGCCGTATAGTTCTTACTTGCTTGTTTATTACTGGTACTGGTTGTAACTGTATTTTCTCTATATTTTAAAAAATAAATTGTAAAATTAAGGTCAAGTTTATATGTGGTATCGTATGCTAAATTCTAAATAGATTTCAATTGTATCTACGTGAATTAGATCAGTTTTTAAAATATCTGGCGTTTAATTTAATTTGGAAAAGTGTGGCTAAATACATTGCGTGTTTAAACGTAAAATTAACAGTCTACTATATTTTGTTAACATTTTGCCTAGGTGGTAGCGTAAATTTATACCTATCAGTTCCTACTAAAACTTGATAAATCCTTGCAGACTAAAGGGAAATTTGCTATATATATATTTTATTAAGGGTGTTTGTAGTTGGCATTGTATTACTATCCAGGGCTACACTCTGAGATGTACTGTAATAGTAACTTTAAACTGGTAATATCCAAATACAGACAAGAGGATCGATGCATAGACCGATGTCAGTTTTTATATTGTATTATTTCGAAATTTAACTGCAATGTGTTGTTCCTTATCCGATATAGCTTATAAACCTTGTAGTCCTTTTGTGTGTTGTAGGCCCCTAGGTCTGAAGTATAGGTTTTCCTTTTTCTAATTTTACATTGTTTTATTTTTATTGAAAAGTGTTGTTTTTCATATTTTAATGTTATTGGAATTTACTGTTGATTCTATTATTTAAGGCTTATAAGCCTCAAAATAGGCTAAACCTGGACAACATTCATACACAAATAGGCTGAACCTGGACAACATTCATACACAAATAGGCTGAACCTGGACAACATTCATACACAAATAGGCTAAACCTGGACAACATTCATACACAAATGAAACTTATGTTTTCTGAAACTTCAATGGCTGTAGTATACATAACATAAAGTTCCCAAAAGTTCCTGCCTGGAAACCCTGCAAAGATATTTCTCTACGTTGCCCACGACGTCTCTTACATCAGCTCTGTTATATCAACAAATCTTTTGGGCAATAAAATTTCATTGTGGGCGAAGCGTGGAAAAGCTTTCAATTAAAAAAAAACAAAAAACAAAAGATAACATCTGCAGTAAGTTTTTCGGTGTGTCACTCTAAAACATAGGAAATAATAGAAATCGTATTATTTGCACGGTCATTTTTGACGTCGAATCGGTGCGTCCAAAGCATATACATTTCATTCGTGTGTTTAAATATTCTAAATGTCTTATATCATAATTATTTTGATTGCAGTAACATTTGCTCTTCAGTATGTATGCATGTCTTTCTCCATCGTAACAAAATCTCGACACTAAATATCAGCACGGACCTATATACACATGTATATAGGTCCGTGATATCAGCGTCTTATTGGAAAACTGTTTCAGTTTTAATTTTCCCTCGGACTACCATTCTTTTAAAATATTTTTGTCAGCTGTCGGATCTACAAAGAATTAGATTAAATGTTGCTTTACAATGGTGTCCTAATTGTATTTATGCCTGCTTCTTCATAAACAAAAAAATAATTTCTAAATGTTTTCTTGATCAAAATTTAATGTACATTTGCTTATGGGAAAATTTATAGTCTCTACTACGAATATGTTATAGGTGATCTACGCATTTTCTTTAACATACGTAATGAAAAAATGCGTGTAAACAGTTAAAATGTGCATTACAATTTCAGTTTGTGGTCCGCTTTCGAATTAAAGTTTCCATTTTATATAATAACAGGAAGTTACGCTTTATCATGAAATGAAATTATTATATACGTACACTTGGCACTATTCATCAAAACCCATTTTTAGGACTTGAATGTAAAGGTCTGGCTTTCAAGGCGTCAAGATTTTTCTCTATCACTTGAATATATAACTTTTTGCCGTTATCTGCGTAAATATGTAAATTTTAGCCATTTTTTGGTCCTGTCAAATGTTTTGATTAATGATGGATCGGAGATGAAAACTGTGCTATTTTAGGACGGTGATGTAGGCTGAAGTACGCCGTATGCAAATCTCACGAAAATAATGTTTTTTTTATTTCATACATATCCGGATTAATAATGATAACCACATTCGTCTTCTTTGTAGCAAATTTTTCTATTTGCAAATGCATCATAGTGTATCAATAAGATATCCTGGTGCGCAAATTTAAATTTTATTCGCTCGATTAATTCCTTTTAGTCAAAAGGTTCTCACCAACTTATAGCTTGTGAAATACACAGAGAACATCATACTTGCATGATTCACTGAGGTTTTTGTCCATTGCATAACTATTACCAAACATTTTCAAATACATTTGTTGTATGTTGATTTGCGATGTATGCATGTTTTTTGGTTAATTTTAGAATGTTAGAAAGTATTTTGGTTTGATAACGAAGATATCATCCGTAGCTGAATTAGTGGCTTTTGAACAGTCAGTCAAGGTTTAATCAAATATTCAATTCAATTCATTTATTTAAAGTCGACTCAAAGCTGACAGACTTCGAAATGGTTAAACCCGACTTTTAAATACGCGTGTAGAAATGTGTTTGTGATCGACTTAGGGCCTCTGAATATGCATCCATGGAAAGTATTTTTCAGGCACTAGACTCATCAGTGTCAATTCATTTTTCTCACTCTTTTTCACGTTTAAATAAAACAACGTTCCGTATCCGATGTGTTTTATATTTCTGAAGACAATTGGTGCTGTTCACTAATAATTCAATTCTATTATCGGTTTGTATTCATTTCAAAATACATTTTGGTTGCTATTTGTTTTTCATTTGTATGTAAAAAAAAAAAAACATTCCTACTAGACATAAGGATTTTCTTATCACAAGCCATTTTACTATTTATTCCGAAAAGAGATATCTCTCTAATTTAAAATAGATATGTTTCGTTTTAATAGCGATATCTCTTTCACGTTGAGACATGTCTTTGTACATGTATCAAAGAAAGATATCGCCTGAACATTAAAAGATAGCTTTTCTACTTACAGAGATATCGAGTAACTTCCTTTGAGAGATATGTTTTTATTTTTGAGAGATATCTCTCAAAGTTACAGAGCTATCTCAGTAAGTAGAAAATATATCACTTATTGAAATATATCTTGTTTTGCAAAAGAGATATCTCTGGAATTGAAAGTGATATCTCTTAAAAGACAAGAGATATCTTTCAAGAATTATTTGTGAGTGATATATTTTAAAGCAACAAAGAAATATAAACTGGTCCTCGTAGTTTATTTCGTACTCTAAATTGTTCGTCCGGGGTCAGTGCATAACCAGGCTGGTCACATTGCCCGATCGGGCTTGGAAAAGTCGTCTTCTTAAAAACTGAAATCAGTTGTGTTTGTAGTCATATAGATTGTATTATATGAAAAAGACAAACAAATCACACACTATTGTTAATCATGAGTTGAATAAGTTACGCAAAGAATAAATCGCGAATATAAATGACACAGAGTTATGAAAGGTCTTAGAGATATAGATAATGACGGTCTGAATAAACCTATTTCACCAAAAAATACACAACCACAGTCACCTGAAGTTTGGATCCCTACCCTCCATGATCCACCCTAGTAAATACAAGCAGTTAATTTTAACAAATAAAAGAAACTGCCATGGGTAACTGAAGATGGAAAAGAGGCTAAAACAGAACTTTTAAAATCTTTATCTCTGAAACCACCTCTACCAAGAATATTCAAATCATGACCCCAGGTCAAAATTGACCCTTTCTGCTGTTGACGACCTAGTATTATAGCCAATGGTAGCCATATGAGCTATATAGTTCGTTTCATCTGATATGGCACTTGCCAAGACACAAAGTGAATAAAGTTAAACTGTTACAAGATTAAATGACTACCTGTGACATGATGGAGTAAATGTAAATAATTATAAGAATCGTTGACAGAAGTATACTTTAGCCTTTTCAAATTGTTTGTCAATGTGTTAAAGTATTAGGTAAGTTCATGAGAAGTGAATAAAAAGTAAGATAAGATATTGCATGTACTCGTATTTACTGGTATTTAGAGCGGACAAAACTGCTTTTGATTCAACTGTGATAAAGTGTCGAGTTGCCTTTTTCCTGGAGCTATTATTCATCCCAGCTTTTGCTTTGTAAAATAAATCAAATTGAAATTTTATCATCATGCGCAAATGAATGACGTGATAGATTTTAAACAGTTTAGTTAGGTTTCTCTCACATTAGCGTATGGCGGCTTCTTCATAGCAAATACAGTGTTTGTTTGAGGTTTTCTCTGCATGCAGATTAATATTTAAAACCATCCCAACTTTTGAATCCCTCATTGTGCAGACTGCATATTAGATTGCAATCTAATGTCTGCAAAACCGACTACAAGCGCAAAGGTTCATAAAAGTTACATTTATTGTTGGCAATTGTCAAATTGTGCACACTTATAAAAAAAAAACAAAAAAAAACATCATATTTATGACAGGTGAGATCTACACGGACGAACGGACTCTGAAAACATTTTTTTGTATAAAATAAGCATCACAATTTGAAAGTGACCTACGCATATGTGTTTATGTGACATACACCAGTCTATGATTGTGTGACATTACACAAGTCTATGATTTAAAATGTAAGACTATTTCCCGTGAAAATGTGTCAACATTATGCACAAATTCTTTTTTTTTCACAGGTGTTACATCTGCCTGTTTAAGTTGAGTTAAAACAAGTTTCAAAATAATTTAATTTGCTACAATACAGATATAACTTTTACCAATTGCAGTCCTTTTAATTTACTCATTCAATTTACAAATGTCATGGATAAAGGGTATCGAGACTCGTTAAAGAGCTAACATTTAAATCGGTACAATCATCGTTCACTTTTTTCCTCTTTATATTATTATGCCATCCTTACGTTTTAAAGCAACAAGACTTACAAAATCACCACGAGTTTAATACGATATAATTCGACAACTTCCGTGAAAACTACGGACGCACCCGATCTATATTACGATTACATTTTTAAGTGACTGTGCTTATCAAAAATATTGAAACGGTAAGTGAAATCCTACAGATATTTTATTTATTTTTACACCAATTTGTAGTTGATATAATTTCCTTGCCGATATCCTTGAAGCAAAAACGATCTTTTAGAGGATGTTCTTTATATGGGTCAAACTATTGAGACAAATGACCCAACAAACTGACTAAAAGTCAAGCAAGCCTTCACCTTTCATACGGAAAATGAATTTAAAAAAGGTAGGCGAAATACCAATCTTTTTTAAAATTTGCCCCATTATCAAGAGAAAAAATAATATTTATTTTGTCTGACCTAAGCAAAAACGATTATTTAAATGTGTTTTGATTTATAAGGATTAAACCGATATTTCCCTTCTCTGTTTAATATGTAAAAACCGCGTCTAATCGATTATCGGGAAAAAATGAAAGTTCCATATGTATATATTTTGATTTTGTAACGGATGTTACAGACTTTTAAATATGATAAATAATATGAACATCATCAAAATTAAAAGAGCATGCTGATACAAAGGATATACTTATAAAATCTTGTAAAATGTATGACAAAAACATTTGAAAAGTGATTGTATAGTATTAAATTTGTAACTAAAACAATAAAAAGGAGTGTAGTTATTTTGGCAGCTATCTTGGATTTCCGCCATTTTGGGGGCTTTCGCCGGCCTATAATTTTCTACATACACTTGATTCTTTACAAGGAAACATCCCTCTTTATAAAATTATAATCAAACCTTTGGAAGGAAACCAAGTAGGGTAAATCATTTTTTTTTAGGGTTTTGGATCTTTGGGTCCCGGACTAGGTAGCAGAAACTATTCCCACCTATTTGAAACATAGAGTAATACCATACAGGCAATGCACAAAATTCACTCCAATTGTTTGGATGTCGCTTATTTAAGAGTAAATGTCCCATAAAAACATCTTTCCAAAACTGATTTTTGACTGTTCTGACTTTGTTTTTTAAAATATCATCTCCAAATTTACTAAACTCTGAAAGAAAATGATGATTTTCCTGAACAAAATTGAAATAATTTTAAAGTTTGTGGCATAAATGTTCAGTACACGAAGGCGACTTATCGTGTGCAAGACCCACGTCCATACCTCAAAAGTCAAGGTCACACTTAGAGTTTAAAGGTAATAGAATTCTGAATATAATATATGCATTGGATAAATGAATTGGAAAAATTTTCAGTACATAGTGATAATGTTTCGTGCACAAATATCGGGTCCACACCTTGAAAGTGAAGATCACAGCCTGTGAGACACCGCTTTGGGAGCATTCATTACTTATGAGGGATAGCTCTTGTTTCTATTTACATTCCAGTTGTCCTGACTGTTGCGACAGTTTGCTTGGGACATCCGTGAACACCTTTGCTTCCATATTAAGTATATATTTTATTGACTCAATAACATTTACAGGTATAATTAATTTCCATTTAATTTTAAATATATATGTATACACGAGTACACCCCTGCGATTGCTATCCCAAATACTTTTGAACAAGCTACAATGCACTTTTCAATTTTAACGTCTACGATTTGAATATCACATAACGCTACTAGTATTACAATGTATGCAATGTTTACAGTTATTAAACAATACACGAGGTAGCACATAAATCTAATGAAGCGTGTAAAATGCAACTACTATACCAAAATATTCGATTCCGTTGAGGGCCTGATGTCAGAATAATCCATTCCTGAAGGAGACAGAAATCCCTAAAGGTGCATTTAATGAAACAGGTATATGAATTCAGCTAATATTTTCGAAAGGACGACATTACTTACTGTGTAAAGTTTTCAGTAGGGGATTTGCGTTAACTTTATTGACGAAAAAATCATTGTGTTTGGTTCCTCTTTCCTGAATTATTTCAGAAGAATCAAGCAGTTAGTTAGACAATTGACTCAAGGGAGGCAGGAATCAAGTTAATACCCACAAAATAATTTTGAGATTCAACATAAAAGCTCGCCGTCTTAGAACATTAGAGTTTCGGTGAAGGGACTATAGACAAGATTTCTGACTAAGTAAAACTGCCAAAATAATGGATTGGCCTACACATACAAAACACACGAAGCAGTTTGCGGTATCGGACGCATGTTATCGTCATTACTGTATTTCACAAACTATGCAGAAAATGACAAATACGACGGACTTTTCTTCTCGTGTTGTCGCACGCGTGACTGTTTTGATTTTGACTTTGACACGTTTTTGCACCTACACATGATTCTATAATATGTATTCTAATGGTGCTAAGATTATATTCCTGCAATTTAATAGCATAATCAGTTGTTTGATTTCCACTTACCTGCTTTGATATTCTATGTATAGTCGTGAATAAACTCATAAAAATTGTTTTGAGAAGCACAACAGCCGCCCAAAAAGCGAAACACTGTAATACATCCTGATCTATTTTCTGTAAGGACTCCATGTTTATTGTGAAGTTGTGTCACGCTTGCATACAACTAAATGCATTCAGCGACCAATCCATTGAATGCATACATACGTAATACGAACAATATATTGTGCAATACAGTGGCGTACATATCGGTCTTTCCAACGGGTTAGAAATGTTCTTTTCATAATTCAGTCCTAAAATGTGACTAAGTTGAGGGATTCGTTACCCTGTATGTTGGTATGGTTGTTGGTTGTGCTGTTTTTGATTATGTTCGGTGATTGTTTTTCTAACTTTACCCAACATGCGCGTCAGTTCATTTGGACATTGGTTAACACCTTTAATATGTATATGTATATATTACATTGAAGGAAAGAGAGCAGATTTTTTTTTAAACAACAAAAATAGTGTTTTACAGATAGTATGATAATTATTTACATTTTTAGACAAAATGAAAAATAACTTATTCAGAATTTAGCTGCCAGTCCATTTGGACTCAGACTTAAATACGTTCTGACTCTGAAAAAGAGCTGACTTATATTCTAGTTGATGACATAAGCAAAGACATTTCAGTAACATTCATAGTAAAGAGTGTCGAGAACATGCTGGAAAGACTGAAAGTATGAGCTCAATTTGATTACCGACAAGTATGAGGTCTCCGAAAGGATGCTGTCTTCAAAGGCTTCATAAGACACACTGTCTAGAGTAATTACATTTATCAGATAATTTAAGTAAATATTGCAAAAACAAATGGATTGGGCTTTGGCCTACTAATGCAAAAGGATGAAGTTGTTGATACATCTCACAAGCTGTGCAGAAAGAAACGATCGGTAGCAACATTTAAAAGAAGAGGCAAATCCTTTTTGTTAAGAATAACGTCTGTGAGATGTGAAAGTCGTCCTAATGGGACTTGAAAACTTTTGAACGGAGGTGGGGGAGTACTTATCTTGGACATGAATGAATCAGGTACTGGTATCTTTACTAGAGTCTTGTAAAGGTTACAGATTTAGGAGGACTGATAGTGGGCTATAACTTATGCTTGTAGGGCACTTAAGCACGAAGAACGATGCTAGTGTATTACGCTGATTAAACAGAGAACTGTTACAAAATTGCCGAAATATTTTAGACTTCATGGTTCAAACCGACGACCAGATTCTCTTTGGACTCAGACTCTAATACGTTCTGAATCTGAAAAAGAGCTAATATCTAAACACACTAGGCTCCCAGTGGGATATTATCGGGGCATGCTAACGAATCAAAACCTTCTTTTGTCGATTGTGTAGGACAGTAGGGAATTTAAAGTCGTTTTTATAATGTTTAGCAAAAGGGACCAAACGGGTGATTTTAAAGCAATATCGTGTACCCTCGTTGTTGAACTAGCACGTTTTACACGGAATACCGTTACACGATACTTCGGTTGACTCATTGATATTTAAAAGGCTGAAGCAGCACTTTTTCGGTACGGAATAACAGACAAATAAGTCAAGCATTGTTAGAAAAAAAACAAGATCACCTATGAGGGGGTTAACTTGGACATTCTCGAGACATACTGCGTAGGACCGTTTTCAGCGACAATGAACAGCCACAGGTTAATCCTGATTTTGCGAAGCTTATAGAGGCCTGCTTAATGGTCATGTACAATATGAATACAGACATAATTCATTATTTGTTGTTGATGAATGAAATGATAACTAAAGCAATATGTTTTTTTAATAGTAAATGCGTTTCGAACTGTGTCATGTGTACAATACATTGCAAATAAAATTCGTCTTATGTACATAATGTACATATAAATGAAGCTTACATATGTGTACATTGACTTAGTAAAGATTAAATTGCAAATAAAATTCGTCTACATATAAATGAAGATTACATAACGGACAGCGGAATCGGTTGGATGAACATGGGTAGTCTTGGGAAGCCTTTGTGAAACGATATAGAATGGTTTCAACGACCGAGTGAATGAAGGTATTTCATATTTTAGGTCACATATATGGACAAACAAACCAGAACAGCTGTTTCTGCAAAACATGATCTGCAATACAATCACTGGTTCAACAAAAAACATTACTGAAACATTACTTAAATAGTTTCAATCGAGTTTTCTTCTTTAATTCTGGTATCCATACATCTCACTTGTTGGCCTATCTTGTTACTAAAATATCTTGAGTATAACTTAAGGTTTGTTTTAAATTCCAGCACTTTTACGTGCTTCAAAAGTTAAAGTCTCTCTGTAAGATGTCAGGTTTTCTTTTCCGCCTGGACTATTCTTCTGTCCTCAAAGTACCTCTATCTGACTTTGGAAAAAATTTAATAATCGTTTTACTCCGGTGACATTCCTCTATTTCAGCGCTAGACAGTTGAATTCCGACTTTCTTAGTTAACTCCAGATCCTTGGAGTCTACATTTTCAAAGGAAAGCCCAGTATCTACTGGGAAGTTGAATATGTCTAAGTTTATTCGTCTACTGTTCAGGTTGAGACATGAGCTCTGGCTTTAAACTAGGATTGCTTTCTTGAAATGTTTCAGTTTCTAGATGTAAATCAGAATTATATCTTGCAACATTAATTATTATGAATTCATGCACATGCGAGGAAAATACCTTCCATACTCCCTCTATGCCTCTGAACATTATAGTGACCTTTTCCTGTAATGTAACACGTTATAGTACTAGGTATTAGGAAGATGTTTCGTCATGAACCATGAAACAAAATCATTAACATATCAATTAATATCTAACTTAACTTTAATTTTCCTGCTTTGTTCAGGCTTTGTAAATTGTGCATTTTCTAACTTCATACATACGGTGAGAGTTTACATTTTATTTGACTTCGCACCACTTATTAGCCAACTATTTTCCTGTATTTTGCCTCCGTCCCAACTTTGTAACGTTGACGAAGAAACCAAAGCCCAATGCCAAAACGCAATAGTCAAAGTTTTGCGATTATCCTTTCATATGGTTAATTAAAAAAAATTTTTTTTTTTCTTTTTCTTTTTTTCTAAAAATTTTAACTCCCATGTGGTTAGTGAGTATGTCTCTTTTTATATTCGAACATTTTAGTTAATATATGCATCTGAGTTTTTCTCTGCCGGGGGTTTTCGTATTTCTCAATTTCTGTTGATATAGCCGGCCCTGCTTCCCACAGGCTTACACCAGCAGCATTTGTTGCACGAATCTTTCGCGCTACAAGTTTTGCCAGCAGTTTGCAGATATGCCATCTTGCAACGTTATCGCTGGCTTGTACTTCAAGCGATTTCAAATAGCAGGATATGGCATCGGAATACTGTTTCTCCTGTTCTAAACATTGTCCAAGCAGGTTAAGAGCGGTTTCCCTATGTCCTGGATATGGTATACAATGTACTATATACAACAAGTTAAGAAGAGAACCTAGCTGTAGTGCATGTTCTTTCAGGTGTCCGTATACTTTGTATTGCAGAAAATACAAATAATACATGGGGTCAACAACGGCCCAGTCCATCCAGCTGTAAAGATGGTTTCTGCCACGTTTCTCCGCCTGTGAAGACCGGAACATTTCATACAACAGTTCCCGTGGAACGCAATCCCTCTCATATGGCAAGAATCTAACGCACACACCAGCAAAGTCATGAATGTCTATCCTATCTTCTTGAAAATTAATAGGCCATTTCTGACCCATATGTCCACCGTGACAGACACAGTACTGATTAGCATCTCTATATTGCTTTTCAATGTCACCGAGAATGGCCTTTGTTCTGTCCATATGACCTGCACAGTAGAAGGCAGAAGCAAATTTCAGTCTGCTAGACAATGCATCAGAATGCATCCCGAGTGAAAACCAGAACATTGCTTCCATTGAAAGTGTCTTGTTCATGCCGATATTGGCTGATGCTATTGCTGACCCGATAGATGTGCACAAGAAGGCAACAATCTGGTTTCCCACTGTGTGTTGAATACTGTTTCCAGGTCGAGCATTCATTGCGTAGCAACAGAAATGAGACAGAAAATGAAACAAAAACGGTGGTTTAATCCGTTTTAGTAGGTCTTGGTGAAGTGTATACAGATGACTGGCGAAGTTAACTAGAAGTTGTCCCGATATCTCCCCTTCAATCTGTACTGAAGATAGTGTGTTTATGTTTTTAATTTCCGCGCTGCCTAATTTGTATCGCAGCCTGGTGTTTAGATCATCAGTAGAAACTCCCAGTAGAAGTTTCATAAGAGCCGAACTGTCTGTCAAGTTCCTCATTTTCGCAAGCAGCTTCAGTTTTGTTGCAGGAGGTAGATATCCAGCCATCAAATTGTTCCCTCTTATAAAGAAATGTGGACAATTTTCCGATGATATAAAAGCATTTAGCTTCTCGAAGCAGTAAAGCAAACATCCTAGCAAGTTGTTCTCCTGCCAAAAGCATGATTTGGTTTCTTCCATGCAGTGAAACAGTACGGTTTTACACATATACCTGGAGAGGTAACCTTCATCGCGTGGATTCAGGTATGATTTTAGAAGCATTTTCATCAATACGTAGCACTTGATCTGTGTAATAGTCAGATTAAATATTAGGTATCTTTCTGCTAGTGCAGTGGATATTCTCCACTCGAACCCTTGATTGTTGCAATCTCTGCTGGATACAGGAACGACGAAGCATTTAGTGGTCTGACAATATCTCCTCATTTCGTCTGTTGGCCACTCTCCTTTGCTTTTCTCGTTCAACCAAGTTGTTGCTGATTCAGGCCATGATTTACACGCATAGATATTTATGGTTTTAACTTTGGCTGGATCAGCCGCTTGTGGGGCAGGCATTTCTAGACCAAACTGCTCGTCCCTTGTGTTGTCCGGGTAAATGTGTTGAGGACCCGATTTAACATATGATGTCAGTTCCTTTTTCTCATTGAAAACGATGCTTTCAAAAGTTTGGATGTCTCTCCCTACTTTTTGCAAAAGGCAGTAACCAGTAGGCGTGTCGTCATGGAGCAAAAGTAGATTAAAAGCTCCTTCTTTCCACTCACTTTTGTTCTGTATGACATTATAGTTATTATTACACCATAATACATCACAGTCTGAGTGTAGACCCATGGTCGCTGTTCCTTCGGCTGCGCTGTCAAAAATATAGCATTGCACATTTTTGTACTCAATTGGCACTGTCTTCATGAACTCTGTTTGGGAATTCATGTATCGTCTTTTCCTCACCATCCTTTCATTAACCCCAATATCATGAAGTACCTCTGACAACATTAGTGAAGTTACTTCGTGGCCACTTAGTATCGTCCCAGGTGCATACATTCTACACAAAGAAAAAAGGTTTCTTATAATTTTCGGTCAATTGATAAACTTTAGTCATAATATGACGTGATCTTTCTAAATCATATTTGAAATTACTACGTGATGTTCTAAATGCAGTATCTTGATACTCGTCTCGTAAGATAATGTATTAACCCTGAGGCAAATTTGATCGCAATTCACGTGAAAACAAATGGTTATGGATATACAGCTTGCTTGGTTATATAGTGAGAGGTTTTGATGTAAACTTACGGAATTTGTACTAACAACACAAATGACTATTAGCACGTTACTCTGAAACGTAAGTCAACTAATCTTGTATTAACCTTTGTCTCTACTTAATCTTTAGATATGACTATACTTTGAGATAAAGTCTACACTATCAGTATGCACGTGTAAAGTGGAAACTTTAGTGCTTGACTATACATGTATATCCCGATACGTATGAAAAAAGAATGTCTGCATTTTCATTGAGCAGTATGAACGTAGACAAGGTACCATTTTCCGAACAGATGCTGTTTTCTCAGGTAGTTGTAACCTGTCATTAATGCATGGTATTATAGATATTGATAAAAAGAACAGCATTTTTTAAAGTTTGCACTGAAATAGCGGAATAAGTTAAGGTAGTGTTGTTACACTGAAATAGCTGAATATGTTAAGCTAATGTTGTAACACTGAAATAGCGGCATATGTTATGGTAATCTTGTTACACTGAAATAGCGGAATAAGTTATGGTAATGTTGTTACACTGAAATAGCGGAATAAGTTATGGTAATGTTGTTACACTGAAATAGCGGAATAAGTTATGGTAATGTTGTTACACTGAAATAGCGGCATATGTTATGGTAATGTTGTTACACTGAAATAGCGTCATATGTTATGGTGATGTTGTTACACTGAAATAGCGGCATATGTTATGGTTATGTTGTTACACTGCAATAGCGCGTATGTTAAGGTAGTGTTGTTACGTAGAATACAGTATCAAATGCATGTACTCTTATAAGGTTAACATGACTAATACAAACAGAAAACATTAACGTAGATTCAGTTCAGGATAAAAACATTTCCATTTAAGAGCGTTAAACCTATACATGTTCCGATACTGTACGTGTACACTGCCTTTACTGCAGTACTGAACGGCTTTTGTAATAGTATTTAACAAAATAATGGAAATAATTTACATTGTACTTACTTTGTATCGTCTCTTACTCAGTTTGCTTACTCCACCTCTAAATTGTTTTGAATTCATTCGTCAAGGTCGTAAACCTGATGTATTATACGATATTACATTACCGCTGAAAACTACATCATGGTCTAGTAATTTTATTTGTGCAGCGGGTGACCTTGACAACTTAAATTATCTGTCTGTCCGGGTTGAATTCACTATGTAGCAATTTTTTTCTGCGCAGCCGTATTAAGCTCGCTTTTGACCGGAACACTTCAATCGCCAATGAAATGATAAGTAGAATGTATATAACATTTTCTGAAATGAGAAATTTACGCTGTAAGGCATCTTCTAGTTGGATAATACCGAATGATAATTAATAGACAATAAAATACGTTTTCAGTCTTTCTTGACGGGTTAATAATTTAAGTACGTAAAGAATTCATATCTATCAACATAATATGATGTTACAGCCAAATTAATGTTAATTATAAGTGTAGAGTATTTATATTTTCTCGGCCAGTGAATAACGGACAATATTTCTAGTAGTATTTTGGATAAGAAAAACAAGGATTAAGTTTGTATTCCTGATACACATGTCGAGATAGATATTTGATTACTATTGGGGATAAAATTGATAAGAGTCGGGAGAGCATTCAGTATAATAACTTTGCAACCGAAGATCAGGGTTTGAATCCAGGTCAGGTTTCCTTTTTTCTCACAATGTGATATTTGGCGCCTTCTGACTGAATAAAATTAATTTATGCTATAAAAATCTAGCTAACAATCGCTTTCATATACGAAAAATTGCGCCGACTATCTATTTTCAGGGTAGTTCTTGTATCAAAACAGAAAAGCTTCGTGCTTCCCTATTCATTTGAAATAAGTAACTATTATTTTAACTATTTTTTTTACAATATATCCCACTGCCTTCAATAGAAAAAGATGTATTTTAGCTTTACATGAGGTTTTCATTTGAAATATACTCATATTTATACTTAAATGACAATATGAATTACCATTGAAGTAAACTAAAAAGTTGCATCTATACTTGGATGTTTTTTTTCCAAGTTATTTTTATGTCTTCTTGCTTCCTTGAACGTTTGAAAATAACGATTTCAACTGATTTCACAAATTTACTACTTTAGTCACCTGTATTGACAAAACCGAAGTGCTGTGACTGGTTAAATCAAGCATCACATTTTTACTTGTTTGAAGATTTTGAAATATTTATTTAAAGGTCATAGTTGTGTTGGTCTAACATTTTGCATTTGATAATTTTTATCATATCTTAATTTACATATAATGTCGCTAAATAACTTTATTCGGTTATGAAAATGTGATAAGTGATCGGCTCATCGAAATTTAATACAAAAAAGATATAACACAAAAAAACGTAAGAAAAAAGCTTTATTTAAACAAAATCGGCAAAAAATCCTTTTTTCTCTGTATAAATATATAAAAAACACATGTATAAATACCTACCACGTGACAAACCCGGTATAAAGCCGATTAAGGCCAAAAAACGGATAGTAAATAAACAAATCAAACCGCGATTAACAAACACAGCGGACCAATCAGGAACGGGCTATCTCAAAGGCCCACGGCAGAGCTTTGTAAACAACGCTATACCAGCAAGCTTATTACTTAAAAATATAAAGTTGAATGCCATAATCACATAAAAGTACTATATATTGACAACAAATACATCTGTACAACTTGACATGTGACGGAAGCTCAGTAGATTAGATAGTTATTAGTCAATTCATAGAAATATGTAAAATTAACACATTTTTACTTTTCAGCGGTTGTAGTGCCTGAGTAAGAAATTTAATACCTACTGAGGAAAAACTAGTGTCTGTGGCAATATACCATTATAAACCACGCATATACAAACCCCTGGTAATTACAAAAACAAACATAACTAATAAATGTCCAAAATAATCACCAGGACAATGACTGGAAAAACGTAGGAAATAGTAACAATCACAATTCATGACTGCTTAAGCAAGAAAACGCATACTTAATGCCCATACAAAGAGTCATAACTAAACAAAAACAGTGATTGATCCTACAACTAGATACCCCAGACATTGCAGAAAATACTTAAAATATGCTTGAAATTTATTATTGTGCAACATAAAAGTATGTAGTTTGACGGGAAGTGCAGTGCCCAAGAACTATAACCCTATATTGTCTTGCTTGTGATTTATCTCCCTTTATCTCTGTATAATTTCTTTGGATCACCTTGCTTCATTATGCAACGATTGTATACCACTATGGATAATAGATAATAAAATTTGGCAATGAACAGTAGTGCAGTAAACACGCACTAATGCACAAGAACCATATCCAAGCGTCATCACTCCCGTACGAGAGACAGCTCTTACACTAAAGTGTGGTCTTTTCATTATATGTACATAAATGGATTGTTGTCCTGTCTATTTCTCAGGAACCACTGACTTTGATTCAGTGATACCTCACAGACTGTTTCACTTTCAAGAGGCGATGGGCATATTATCAGCATGACTTTTTGTTCAATTCACTGATTTTTCAAAAAAATTATTACCCTTTGATTACTTTTTCGAAAACGTTCATGTCCGCATTGTTTCTCAGCAACCACAGGCTGGAATTCAACAAATCTTTATGAGAAGCTTTTACTAACAAGAGGAGATGCGCATATTGCAAGCATGCTTAAGTCTGATGATTTTACACTGATTGTTCGCCCTTTCATTATATGTACATAGACAATAGTAGTTTTTGAAGAACATGTGTCATTCTTGTCCGGGCTATTTCGCAGGAACGATGCACGAATTTGAATTCAATGAAACTTCACAGACTGCTTCACTTTGATGAAGATATTCATTGAGTTATGGCCCCGTTTCATATGGCCATTTTTCACGCAAAAACCTTGCCTTGGCACGGGGATTGGCCATGTCAGCAATGCTCTTATTTTATTAGATCTATTTTACTTTTTTCCCGGGACTCTGTCTTCTAGGGTTGATGTCTATATTAAATACATGTATAGTATATTTGGTTGATGGTGATCATTTCAAGATCATCTTCTAGTTTCAGTTAGATACTGCGGTTTATGGTTAAACATTTGTCAGAATATACAGTTTTAGGGTTGTTGTTCTTTGCATATTCAATGTGTATTTTGAACACCATTCCCCAATAACAAACGTTCAAATACACAACATATATTTGTTAACTACACCTACTATCATAATGTTTGATCAATATCAGCAAAGTTTTTCTTCAACGGACTTTATAGACAACCGACGCTATAAAATATAAAATGTATTTTAAACGGTGGTTGTTTCTTTTCTATTTGCCGACTTGTACACGTGTCCACTTCATTTAACGGTTTTATAGAAAACGAGGGTAATTTTCGTTGAATGTGATTCAGGTCACGTGCTCATTATTTAAATTCTAATACTAGTAAAGTGAAAACTTTTCAAAGGGAGACAAACACTTGACTAGACGTCAAATAACGTTTGCACGAACTATATGTAAGCTTGAATATTTTCCTGATATTGACCCATACATAATCAAAACCACTGCATTAGCTGTAGGAGCCCAGTTTAGATCTAGCCTATTCGTGAACCTAGCCTATTCGTGGACAAGTGTTGTTGTAAAACCATAATACTAGGTTGTCTCTGTTCAACTGACATCTATCAAATCTACTAACTCTAAAAATGGCATTTTTATCAAATCTGCACGCTTCTGTTCAACTTCGTTATAGTACAATTTAAGTGCGCATAGTTATCGGCAATGGGCAAGGCGGAGAAATTTTTTTCAGTCTAGTTTTTGCTGAGGGTTCAGACCAGAAACGTAAGGATAATAATGACGTTTCTTTGATAATGACGGAGTTGGAAAACTTGAAGAGTATCCAGAGTGAATTTAAAGTTAGGTTGGCGGAGATTGAAAACTTGGAGGCCAAAGTGCAAGGAATAGAAAAGGAGAATCGACAGCTGAAAGAGAGAATACAACATCTAGAAAGTAGCAACTCCGAGGTAAAGCTAAAGATAACATGTAAATGTAGTTTTAACTGATGGTGATTTAGATCGTTTATAACCCCGACCGACCCTAGAATATCTCCTCGGGTCCCATATTTATGACTAAGTTACTTTTTTGTCAAAAGCGTATGTTCGCGGCTGCGATCCTTTTCCAAATTTGATATTATTCTGATGACTACAAATGGTTAAAGAAACTTAACTAACTTTGAACATATTATGTTATTATCCAATTTAAATTCAGATTTTAAAGTGGCACTCCCTATATCTAGCAAATTATATTCTCCAAACATAGATTATGTGCTCAATGAACGTAAAATGATAAATAAATACAACTTCAAAGAAGAACCTATTGCGAAAAATCCCTCATTTTACCACAGTTAATAAATGTAGAGGCTTCCTGTTATAAATCGCATCCACCCATTAATTGTACAACAACAACTCTACATAGATTGTTGAATGCACTCTCTTACACTATCGGCTATCATTACATTCACCTCTGTCATAGGCTCGGACTACTTTTGGCTTCACGTGACTTTTTACTTTTTAGTCACGTGATATGGTACTTCAAAATGGCTTCCACACCGTTGAAAACAGTATAAGTAACATGTTTTGTATGTTGCGTTAGAAATTCTAGATGTTATAAATTGAGTAGTAGGAAAGCTAAGTCAGATGGGTTTTGTAGCAAGTTAAGAACGTTGTTAGACGATGAATTGTTATTGCCAACGTTATCTGAATTAGATTATACATGCGTTTGTCGAAACTGTTACACTAAGATTACACAGACATATGACTTTATCGTTCAGCTTAGAACGTCTGCTGTAAAATACGTTGCTGGAGGGTCAGTAAAGGTAAAGAGATGCGCCCTATCTCCATTGACACCAAAGTCCATCAATAGCCAGTCATGTGTACCAATTTCAAAATCCAGAAAACAGTTGAGACTTGAGTCTCAAAAGAAGAATGTTTCTGTTATAGATGAAGCTAAAGTTATTAATATTGATGAATCTGTTGATGAAACAATAGAGCTAGACCATGGATACAGCAAACCAATTATCCAGAAAGTGTCAGACAGTAATCCATTAATATGTTCTTTAGAAAGCATTTTCAGTGAACTCATACACTTAAGAGATGACAAGCATATGGATAAAGAAATGTCTGTCCTTCAAGATCTAAGGTTAAAGGCATCAACTTTAACCTCCAGAACAGCTGTTTTTGGATCTGTATTATTTAAATACAGGGACATTAGCAAGCTGGAAGACAATGCATCCCAGTTTCTGGATGAAATCATTGATGAGATGATTCAGAGGTAAACCATTTCATTGACAAAATTTGTTTGCTTATGTCTCTTATTTCGCCCTTGTAGTTCAGAAGTAGAATACTTCCTGTTCATACTGGAAGAGACCTGGGTTCAAATCCCAGCAGGGGCTTTGTTTGGAGACCAAACTGAAATTCTTCATTTAAAAGAGTTTATAGCTTGTATGTAGTCAATCCAAGAATTGCATACACAGAATTAAAGCATGGAGATGAACAACGCCTACAGCATGTAAATGTGGTGTGTGACTTACTGCAGTGTTTATTAAAGCATAAAATTAATCAAAAGCGTTTAATTCAGTCATATGTTTGGAATGGTCTGTAGCATGTATTACTAATTTTAAAATTTTCTTAATTTAATTCAATATACCCTATACATCCTTATAATAGCCCTCTCACGTATAAAAGCCTCTCTTTCTTTTTTCTCATATTTTGTTTTAAAATATACCGACTTTCAAAATCCCAAATTAGTTTTGACAACTGAACAGCCCTTTAGGAGCCGGGCATTTGTAAGGATGGGTATGTGTATGCTTTTATGAAGAACGTATGTTTTGATCATTACAAATACAATACATGAGATATGGCATATTTTATGGCCCCTTTTCTGCTGAAGTAATGCTATCTGTCACAGCACCAGCTTACGAGCAGGTGAAAGCCTCCATTATTCCAGTCCTTGCTTCTGCATACATCACTCTTATGAAGCACAAGTATGACAACTTGTCTGCATATCATAGATTGACAAGTGTCGTGGCTTAGACGAGAGAGTAAGTATAGGCAATGCATGATGCTTAGTTTGAATTCAGCTGTTTAAGTGTTCATGAATGTTATCAATCTGTTACAGTATGACAATAGCATTCTAAGTATCAATTCATTTTAATGAAACCTCTATTAAATTTTATAGAATATGTTGTTTACTTGAAGGGTCTATATATCTCAAATTTGTGAATGTGATAGATATATAGATAGATGGTATATACTCTATTAATACAACAATAATTGGGAGAAATTATACTTTTTTTGAATTGGTAATAAAGCCCATTACCATTACTAAATATTGATATTCTTATGAAATCACTTATGATATCAATAAGACAAAAATAAGTAACAATCATCAGATATCCATGTTTGATTGTCTGAGTTCAATGATAATTATTATGAGGTTGTTGTCATACATTTACAAAATACAAAATTCAACCAAAACATGCCAGGTCATAATAACATTATGTCAGCATAATTGACATGAATATAGAGCAGTTTGTTTCTTTTTTTGTCAAAATAAAACTAAAGCATGAAATGAAATATTATTTAGATGTAAAAATACAAATGCATGTACATTTAGTATTAAAACAAATATGCTAAAATTCTTCAATATACATAAATAAATTGGAAGGTAATCTGGCAAGTTTGTTACTGAACTTTTGATTTTTATTTGTTTGTGTAGCAAACAAATTTACTTACCGTTTTCCGAAGCCTACTCCTTAAGTACCGAATCTGAAAGTAGCTCAATGCAGACATGAAAGTTGTATTGTTGAAATATGTAACGTTATAAACTCATGCAGCATCATCTAAATTTTGTAAATATAACTAAAGTAAACTGTTTTCGAATAAGAACCGCGGATGTATTTCATTTTACAATGATGCGTAAAAATAAGGGACTATTTACTATATATATACACCCTATAGAAATAGTTCCGATTTCTTAACCCGCCGGTAATTTCTTAAATCTTGTGCGGAAAGAATGCATATATGTTTTGGAGTGTCTGTGACAACAAAACGTCTAACCTTATCCTCATTTTAAAGAATGAAATATTTTGAACAGCCGAAATATTTACGCGCATGTTTACACATTCTCTTTTTACGATTATATCCATCCATTCATAAATTTTATTCAATGCGCGGCAAGGGACGTAATTATAACTTTCCGTATTGATGGTATGTTTATTCTGCTGACCTGTCGCGAGCTAGTCTACGTTCCTACATGTATTAGAAATACGCGTGAGCACCTGAAGCAGAAACGTTAATGTCGATGTTTAAACGATTTGTTATATTTCATAGGTGGTGAATGTTTTAAGTAGAGGCAATTTACCGTATATTCGACTGTAGGCCTCGTTAGCTTGAAACGCATCGAATGAGCTATTTTTTTAATACATATCAATGATTGCAGAAAAACATTTGAACATCGTTACTTCCTGGTCTCAACCTTATTCGTTCTAAAAATGTATATTGTGGCATCATAGATACGCATTATTACTTTATCGGTCCGCACAATAAATTGAGCTCCTTGTTGATCGGCGCTATTGCCTGCTCGTTTGTGTTATCGAAGCGCCGTAACTACTAACTAGCTGCTCGATCAGTGTCTGATTTTAGACAGTAGAACTGTAGGTGAAAACATTTTGCTGAGTACATTGAAAATCCCTGCTGTCTAGGTGTACCGGGAATAGAGACAGAGACAATTCGACTTATAACTGTTGCATTCTGTTCATACCTTATTACCAACTGGTATAACCTTCACTAATGAAGTCCTGATGAAAGACTTCGCAGAAATAGCCGTTGCAACAAAGCAAAGGACAAATATTTTAATTACACAAACAAATCCAGCGTCTTCAGCGCTTTGATTTAGTTACAGTTTTATATTTTAGATGGCTTCTGTTAAAAACAATTTTGCTTAATGCTGTTCATTGTTTTGGTTTTCTTCCAGTTTCAATATCAAAACCCTCCCATCCACCTGTTCTGGAGAGTCATGGTCATATCCATGCTGAGAAAACAAACATATAAGTAAGTTACATAGATTTACAATGAAATGAACAGTTCATCAGGGTGGTATAACCTTTTACTGTCTTTTACTGTCTTTTATAGCTTTGACTCATTTAAAAAGCAATATTATATAAATTATATACAGTAAAACCTCGATAACTCGAGGTCGCACGGGGACCAGTAAAATGCTCGAGTTATCCGGGTTCTCGAGTTATCCGAACCATGGAAATTTTTGGAAAGTTTTTCTACATAGGCAAACTATAGCTATGAAACAGCTTTGAAACAAAGAAAATGCATATTTCTTTCAGTCATGACCCTTCTTAACTTCCATGATGGCATTGTATTTAAACTCAATGGTCTTCGTCTCCAACTTGCATTTCGTTCCTGTTTCGGTCTTCTGCTTGTCCGATCTAGCTGCTGTATCCCCCCGAGATCGGGTTCTTCGCTGTATATTCGTGCGTATTTCTATAATTCTAAAAAGAATATGCAGTTTGGGATTTTCTCTCAAGCTTTATCATCAAAAGTCTACCCAGACTCAAAGTTTCCATCTTCTCATCATTAAGTTCTCGTAATTAAAAACTCGCAAACATAATTTTCTTTATTTTCTTCTTATTCAATAAAAGTAACAAGTGGCTGTAATTACACATGATTTAAGACGATTTAAATGTGCGAATAACATTTTATACATTTTAGCCACTGGACGGCCGATTAATCGATAATTAACGAGAACAATCAATTAACAATAAAAGTTTTTCCTATGACGTGTCAAAATAATGATGCAATATCGGAGGTGAGAAAAATCTGATACATGTAATCAGTGACCTCGAGTTGCCGCAGGTAATTTAGTAAGAAATGTACCTGGCCGGACCACAGGTGTTCCTCGAGTTATCCGGGGTTCTCGAGTTATTGATGCTCGAGTTATCGATAGTATTTTCTGGTTAAATATATAGGCAAAATTGCCGGGACCGACATGAGGCCTCGAGTTAAGCGGGGTTCTCGAGTTATCGATGCTCGAGTTAACGAAGTTTTACTGTACACAATTCATCCTGATAAACACACTTTTTTATTCATATGTTTATCTAGGCAAACATGATACATATTCTTACTCAACATCAGTATGAACCTGTATTATGAGCATTTACAAATAATAAATTTCGAATTTCCAATTAGCTTTATTTTGATTCTTGGAAATTTCAGGCACAAACAAGGTTCAACCACCTTGGACTTATGCTATCATGGACTGCTATGTTATTTGCTGGATCCCGTCTGCTTCATACTTTTGTTTACATGTTTGCAGTTCGACAACCAGCTCGTGCTCTGACATATATTGTTGGGTTTGGGACAAACGTGTCGATGTTGATAACAGTGATCAAAGCAGGTGTGCTCTAACACCTGTCATAAACATATGAATAATTTTAAAACGTTTCATCATGGATACTTCATTTATAGCACACATAACATTAACAATACAGAACAGACTCCCTATGTGCATTGTTTTTGTATATGATTATAAGAAGCTGTAATTAACGATAACGAACATGTTGTGTTTAGGAAATAGATTTCACATCTGAGTGATATACCATTTATTATTGCATATGTTACATTTGTACTATTAATAGTATCAAATTTGCCTTGATTTTCGGTGATATGGACCGATAAAACGATCACGTGACGTAGTGTGCCGATAACTGATATCACACTTGCTAGTGTGCCAGAAAATTCATATTGAGGCTATTTGCGGTCAACTGTGCAGCAACGCTAGACTGTCAGCACGTGAAAACGTTGACGTAATTGACAACGTAGACGTAACGGAAAATGGCCGCCGAAAGGACACAGAAGTCTCTATTTCAACGTTTATTGAATTTAGATAGGCTGATTGAGCAGCGAAATGTGGAAACTGACACGTATGCTTTTGTAGATAGTATCAGGGTCCGTATATATGCATGAAATAGTATGAGTATTGCAGGAATGTGCGTTTTGTATCTACTTGTCTTATCTTTTCCCATTTTCAGCAAAACCGATGTTCAACATATGCAATAAAAAGGTAATTATACGGGACAGGTGTGCCTTAAGGCGATATTGGCACACTTGGTTCAAATTGGCCCTCAGGCCAAAAGCTCACCAAGTGTGCCAATATCGCCTCAAGGCAGACCTGCCCAGTATAATAACCTCTACGTATGTCACTCTGTGGAGTGTAGATGCGTAGTAATTTAATCACGAAGGCCGAAGGCAGCTATATCATTCAAAGGTAAAATTTATTTCCATTCTAACACGTTAATTTAAACAAAAAAGAAGTCGGAAAGGGTACTATTTGATGCGCTTACACGAAGTTGCTGCCTTGAACTTGTAGTATTCCGTGCATTTCATGACATTTTCGCTGTTCTTTTTTACTCCTCAGATAAAACGCTATTCGTCTTTTTTTGTTGTTGTTTAAATCAGTATTTCTTATTTCTTACCTACTAGTATTTTCAAAGCATTCAGTTGAAGCATCCTACTTGGCCGTGTTAGTGTTCGACCATTTTGAGGGAGAGCAACAAATGGTTCAACTGCGCACGAGAAAGGATGCAATACAGGTAGGAGCTAAGTTCAACGTATTTTTCCCATAAGTCCTGCCATAAACGGTTTTGAACCACTCAGTCAGATGATTCGTCTTATCCCAACAACCAAGCCCGCCGCTTTCTACCTTTTTTTGCAAGCTACCATTGTTGTTATATTTCCGATTTAAGATACCGTTGCTGTATTGTTTCATCTCCATATATTCGAAAGCTGCGAGCAAAATCGGAGGTAATGTGTCAACATTAAAGACCCATGACCACTTTGAATCTGTTAGGGTAAATGGAATACTAGTAATACTGAATATTAATAATAATAGGTCCGTGTTCCATCTCCTCTAAAAGACAGTTCACTTACACTTTGCTTTCCTATCCATGTCGTTTCTTCATGAAAAAACAAAAAGCTATCAAGATACACTTCTTACTTTTTGCAATGTCATTCTATTTGATTAAACACCGTGAAAGTACTGCACAATATTTATAGCATGTACTTCAGAAATCACGAGCAATATTCAGAATGTTTTTTTGTTTGTATAAAGTCAATTTTGCTGATAAACGATATAATTGTAACATTCAACGTGATAGTGCATGGGAATCTAACATTATCCCGAAAGGCATATTATAAGATCACTATGACATCGTTAATTCGATGGTTAAAGTGATATTTCCCTTCAAAGTGACCATCATAATTGTAAGAAAGACATAAGTCATTGATGTATATTACTTGAAAAATGTACAGTGCCAATGTTATAACCAAAATTTATAAATCTGTGTCAGTTTATTCCGATTGAATACAGAGAAAATTAGTGAAAACCTTTATTTGACTATTAAGAATCCGCTCTTTAAGTTAAGTATATTTTAGTTCATATCTATATAAATAACTGCATAACTGATTTTACATGTTTTCAAAGCATCTACTGTGGTTCCAGTGTTGTTCTTGACCATAACCTAATAAGCAAATTTTGAAGGGTATTATAACTTTAAGAAAATGTTTGTGTTATCATGTAATAGTTTATTCAAGTTTATCGCCTGTGCGAGAACATACTTGCAATGTTTTTGATTGAGTAATGGTTAAAATCGAGGACGAAGTTATAATCTGTGTTACATACGGTTAAGAGTGCACTTTGTATTTTTCAATTCAACACCAAGGATGTCTGCGCCGGCTCTCAGCTTTGAGAATGAAGTTTTTGCAAAATTTGCATTTTATGCAGGAATAGTTCTGTTAAAGACCATTTTTATGAGTGTATGGACTGCTCGATATCGTTTGCCGAGAAAGGTAAGTAACAATTGTATTGTATACGGCCGTAAAGCAGTTTTATTCTGTTTGACAAATATATTGTTTATGTCCCGGCTGGCGTGGGATTTCTTCCAAGGTGAACTTGCAAGGACTCCAGTATGACTCCGATGCATACTGGTACCTTACAAAAAAATAATAAAAAAGGGAGATTTTAATCTGACTGAAATTCCTTGCAGGTAGTGTCCGAAAATTATTATCATTTAGCCCAATTCTGTATAATGCCGGTAGCCCGAGCTTGCAGACCAGACACGCGTGACACGTGTTTTTTTATTTGGTATTAAAAAGACGACCAAGTAATTAATGTATAGTTTAATTTACCAAGGCTAAGTATACTGACACCAAAAAGAAACTGTGCACTTTTATATTGAGCGTAACTTTTTCGTTACTAAGTTACAAAAGATAGACTTTACTATCATCTTTACTGGCTATGCAATAATTAAATCACAGTACAGTTGAATCGTTAGAGATCTACCACGATCCGGCAGGCCGAAGGTGACCACGACACGTCATATAATTATAACACAAGTGCACAGTTTCTTTTTGATGTCAGTATATTACTGAACAAAACTTGAAAGAGTTTTATAAATACTTACATGTGTAAAAGTTAACTGAAAAAATGTATGTGGTAATATCGCTATTGTTTAATGTTTTTGAGATATATTAAAGTCAAGTGACCATTGTAATTATGTAATATTATTTATGTGTTTTTAAGATAATTTACTTATATAGTAAAGTTCCGCTATTAAGACCACCCGATATTAGACCAGACATTTCAGAACCAAATGTTTAATTCCCCGCAAATAAGACCGTTTCATTGTCATTATATTCATAATTTGTTAAATATGAATGTAAGAGAAATCGTAAATCATATGATAGCCTTTCTATTTCAGGTGTTTATTTCACCAGAGGACTATACACCAAGCAAGAAAACACCCAGTATCACCCTTGACCCGGACATTGAAAGGACCCGACGGTAAATATATACAATTTAACCCCCTCCCCCCACCCTGCAAAGTTCCAAAGTAGAATATATATATCGTAATACATATAATGTACATAAACGTTACATTTGTTAAAAATTGTGGACGTATTACTGTATATGATTAACAAACTATAGTTAAGTTGTTTTTCACATCGTATGTACATGTAGATTCAAATCCTTGCAACTTACATTAACTGCTCTTGAAGACAGCATGCTTCCTGTGGTTTTGATGCAATGATTTACGTAGCGAAACGGAAGGTGCTACGGAGGTCCCGGTCCAGTTTAACTGACTAGATTCGTACATGCAAGAGTCAACTACACAACAGTGCCGCCATGGTTTAGACAGCAGACATGATTGTTTTTTCTTCAAAATAATCATCATGAAAATCGGAAACGCCGCTGTTTCGTTATGGCTTATGTTTATTTTTCCCGTCAGTATACACATGTACAGTAAAACCTCGATAACTCGAGGTCGCAAGGGGACGAATAAAATGCTCGAGTTATCCGGGTTCTCGAGTTATCCGAGCCATGGATTTTTACAAGTTTTTCTGCATAGGCAAAAGAAGCTATGAAACAGTTTTTGAAAAAAAAAAAGGCACATTTCTTTTCAGTCATGACCCTTTTTAACTTCAATGATGGCATTGTATTTAAACTCAATGGTCTTCGTCTCCCACTTGCGGTTCGTTCCTGTTTTGGTTTTCTGCTTGTCCGATTTAGCTATCCCCCCCACCCCACCCCCCACCCCCGAGATCGGGTCCTTCGCTAGATGTTTATTTCTATAATCTGTTCATGTTTATTTCTATAATGCTAGAAAGAATATGCAGTTTGGGATTTTCTTTCAAGCTTTATCATCAAAAGTCTACTCAGACTCAAACTTTTCATCTCAGCATTAAGTTCTCGTAATTAAAAACTCGCAAACATAATTTCTTTTATTTTTCTTCTCATTCAATAAAAGTAACACGTGCCTGTAATTAACATGATTTAAGACGATTTAAATGTGCGAATAACTTTTATACACTTAAGCCACTGTACGGCCGATTAATCGATAATTAACGAGAACAATCAATTAACAATAGAAGTTTTTCCCATGACGTGTCAAAATATTGATGCGCCATCCGAGGTCAGAAAAATCTGATATTCAGTGACCTCGAGTTGCCGCAGGTAAGTTAGTAAGAAATCTACCTGGCGGGACCACAGGTGTTCCTCGAGTTATCCAGGGTTCTCGAGTTATCGATGCTCGAGTTATCGATAGTTTTTCTGGTTAAACATATAGGCAAAATTGCCGGGACCGACAGGAGTCCTCGAGTTATCCAGTGTTCTCGAGTTACCGATGCTGAGTTAAGAGTTTTACTGTATATGTTTCTAAAACTGACGAAATAAATTTTAACGAGGAGACAAAGAAAAAGGAAGCAAAAAAAAAAAAAGAGAAGAAAACGATGCAACGTTCGATCCCATGATAACAAGTTACGATGGAAAATTTACGATAATAATATGCCAATTCGCGAAACTAACCTTCGAATCGAGCTGTTATGTTTTGCACTGTCCAAACGGATGATCTTGCCTTCACTTCATATATTTTCCTTATCGAGTTTTTCAATTGTCGCATCGTGTTAACGTACTTTTCTCTATTCTGCATCTACCAAAGACGTAAGACAAAGATCGATTTAGAATGAGTATGTAATAACACGATGGGATGATGTGAATAGAAGCAACGTTGAGAGGATAGCACGATAGGATAGTACGAAAATAACTTTTACGCCATTGCACCGTATTATCATATGCAAAATGTATCGTAGAACGGCTCATCCCAGAGGTTGTGGGTTCGAGCTCCACCGTACCTCCTCATATGACACCCGTACTGGTTTTTCCAGGAAGCGGAATCGAGAGTGACTCGATAAGCTATAAGTTTTCTTCACCATCGAGCTTAAATAAATTAGTATAAATTAAACTGCGCTGTGTTATCGTACCTCGTACGGTACTGCCAACATTCTCAATCCATCGGTCGTCTTAGCGAGAAACAACAACGGTCTTTATATAAATTGAGTGTATTATTCTGTAAATTTCTTAAAGTTATATTACCCTCCAACATTTCCGTACTAAGTTATGATCAAGAACGATAGTGGAAACACAGTAAATGCTTTAAAAACATGTAAATAATTAGTTATGTTGAGTTATTTCTGTTATTGAAAAGTTTAAATTAAACATACACCTAACAAAAAGGGTGGATTCTTAATTTTTGAGTAGGATAGAAAAAAAAACAGATGTTCAGTCACTGATTATCTCTATCCTCAATGGGAATGAAACTGTGATTCAGAGTGATATGTATTTTGGTTATAACCTTGGCAATGTTCATTTGTAAAGCAGTATAAATCGATGATTAATATCTTTCTTAAAATTATGATGGTCACTTTGAAGGGTCCTGAATTCAACATCAAATTAATTTGGAAAATTATCTCAATATACCCATGCTACTTCGGTTCTCCGTTACAAGAAACATATTGGAATTGCCGGGACTTCCGGTAGAATAGCAAATCGTAAATAAAACATTTCCGATCTTTTTCTTTTTAAAAAATCAACTGATCACAGGTTGAAATACATATTAAATGATTTCTGAAAACTTTTTAAAAGAAATGCATCAGTTGTAAAAGTTTTTCTGAAACTCATTACAAAGAATGAAGTAAAAATGAATTTATTTCAGGTGCCACCAGAATGACCTTGAGAACGTACTGCCGTTTGTTTTGATTGGCATATTTTATGTGCTCAGTGGACCGGATGTTGGAAGCGCCACCTTGCACTTCCGGCTATTTGCTGGAGTCCGTCTACTACATACCATTGCCTACATGTTTGTGATACCACAGCCGACGCGTGGTTTAACTTTTTTGATCGGATTCTTTGTCAACGTTTCTATGGTTATTTCTGTGATCAAAGCTGGCATGTTTTGATATTAGTGACACAATTACTTCTATGTTTTAGTTTTGACATTGTGCTATACGCACTGGATCGATTTAATATAGACCACTGGAGACCAACTTTCGTTCTGAATATTCTTTTACCATATTTTTATAATTAATCACATTAATATGTTTGTTAACCAGAATTATGTAGATGTAAAATAGTAATGTGTATGTGTGTGTGTGCGTTTTTGAGTGTGTACACTGTACGAGATTTTACAAGGAGTATGTGAATAAATTCATACACACTGTATGCTTAAGCATAACAGTCATAAAATGACTCATTTACTGTTGATTATCATGTTTATTCATATGCCTTAATTATATGAACTTAGACTGTAAACAAGTTTTAGTTTGTCTTGTTATTTGCAACGTTATGTGGGAATCCGGGTACCAGACCATAGCTCCCTTGGTTCTTTAACACGCACAGTGTATAGCGTCGATACACGTGAGACAACCTCTGGGTTTCTAACCAGTTCATCTCAGATGGGTGGAAAATACTATAAAAACGTTTCTGAAATTCCCCTGAACAAGGTTTGGCAGGGATGATTGAAGGGGATGGTTATCCGCATCATATATGATATGGCACTTATTGAACTTGGCGTCGCATATTCAGTTTTGCATTTTCTGTCTATAACTTAAGTTAGGATAGAGCTTGGTACATAATTAAAGTGGAATTATGCGCATTTTTTCAAGTAAAAATCAAGCTGAAATAGGTGTGTGTACAAAAGGGTAGAGGAAATAATAGCTTTTAACCCAATACACCAAACTCTTTCCGCTAACAGTACGAAATAATAACTTTCCAAATATCACTTTTCTTATTTTGACTGGGAGAGTCTTTTTAGAAAAAAAAAACAACTGCATGCAGGAGTTGCTTCCCTTCCACTGCCGAAATCTCTACAAACAACAACAACACATGGAAGGAACTATAATCATATCAGTCCGATTTTTTATTTCTAAAGCACCAACTTCAAGTACTAATGCGGCATTATCATTGATTTAACACATTTAAATGCACTGCAACCAAAAATTGCTTTTATAAAACTGTCACCAAAAATACACTATGTGCAGTAAGATGCGCATAATGTCACTTTAAGTAGCGCATATGGGAAGGAAGTCTCTACATGCATTTGGGGTAATGACATAATTTTAACATTACGTTGATCAAAGTCAACCTTTACGGACCCCATAAAGGTGATATCCGATTAAAACAGTCCGTAAGAACCTTGTCCGAACGGTTTATGTTCGACTCCGGTAATTTTTATTCTTCAACATAGCATGTCCGCTAGAACAGAAAACCTTTCATTTTTCGCACGATTTCAAGATATTTTTTTCTTTGTAAGTCCTAGCCGACTCTTGAACTTTTCCCTGAGTGAACTTGCCAAGAATCCTGACCGGCGCAGGTTTAACAGAAACTGATGAAGATATAAGGGAATCAGGGTACAAGACCCTAGCTCTTTTACCCCTTGGTTCTTTAACATGCCCAGGTTATAGTACCGAAACACGTGAGACAACCATTGGGTTTCTAACCAGTTCATCTCTAGATGGGTGGAAAATACTGAAAAGCGTTTCTGAAATGTTTGTGCCCCGGGGATCTCCGCATTGGTAGTCCAGAGCGTTAACCATTCCACCACCGCACCACCCATATAATTAATGTTATTTAGTAATTGTTCTGCTGCAAACATAAACACTCTGTGGCATACTATGATACAAAAAGTAATATTGTTTTAAAAGATTGAGCCCACTAGGGGAAGTAACCGCTGCAGGAAGTGTTTTAATCCAGTGATAGCTTTGTAACACCGGATACAGCTCCTTTCGAATACAGCTCCCCGGAGAGCTGTTTTCGGCGCGCATTAACGAATACAGCTCCCCTAATCAAAGGCGAGCTGTATTCGGGGTTCCTGTACCTTTTTTTCGAATAGAGCTCCCCAGTAACCCGATGCAACATAGACGTGTATTTAAGGCGTATCATTGCGGCACATAATTTATTATAGAATAATAAGGATCCATCCCGCTATTCAGGATGCAGTACTTAGCCATGGGATGTCATTTTGTCCGTTCGTGTTGAACGGACGGTGGAACGAAACTTAGAGGTTTTATGACTTTTTTTGTTGGTACTGAAGAATCATTTTCTTTAAATAAACCTACATTTTTTCATACATGACTGTTGCACATAAGGCGGCAGTTTAAGTGGTTTTATACTTCATTTCATAAATAAATTGTTGCCAGAATGAAGCACATTCACACCAGGGTGTAAGGCCCGACAGACGGACTGATAAGACAACATACAGGGTAGGACTACAGACATATGTTCGGACAGATGGACCCAAGCTTTCAAACTACAATTTGGACATTGACTTAAAGGTTTTCGGAACGGCCAATCTTCTTCCTAAAGTGGAGGCATAAATTCATTTGGCCAAAAGACACATCACCACGTACTCAGACTTCAGTTATTTAATCCGTTTTAGCATCCGTTTGATCAGGGAGCTTTATTCGAATGTGCATATGCTTTGGTTCGAATACAGCTCCGCTACACCAAGGGAGCTGTATTCGTTAATGTGCACCGAATACAGCTCCCCGGGGAGCTGTATTCGAAAGTAGCTGTATCTGGTGTTACATAGCTTACTTCCCTTAATCAATATCGCGTTACAACTACTGCAATCAACAACGGTGTTTCAAAACTTTGAACAAGTTCAGGCCATTGGAAAAGGCTGCGCCGTCTCTCAGTTTTGAGAATGAAGTTTTTACAAAATTTGCATTTTATGTCGGGTTAGTTCTGCTGAAGACAATTGTCATGAGTGTTTGGACTATACGATATCGTATAACGAGGAATGTAAGTAACTTTAACCTGTTATGACACAGTTTTAAGTGCTTGCTTTGTTTTTATCAAAAAAGAGAAGAGTCAGTAAAAAAACGATTTAATTACAGGTGTTTATTACACCAGAAGATTACCAAGGGAAGAGGCAGAGTGTGACCGTTGACCCCGATATTGAGAGGACCATATACTATTCACTTTCCTAGATTGTTTAAAGCATCTATAAGCAATATCAGTCATATGACCTGGTACAGTCACAGTCATTGCGTACAAATCAAAACATTACGACAGCTTTTAATGTTCTGGTAGCTGCCGTTACGCAAAATGCTCACTTGCCACACTGCATATGGCTATCTATCATTGTTTCATTCAATTCTTTCCGGGAGTTATCGAGGTCTGCTCCGAACAATATTTGGTTAATTATGCCCTTAAAGAAGTGGGAAAAGGGTGATAACCCAGCTGTCAAGTATCCATATGTTATGATTATTATACTGAACACAACTTCATGTTGCCATCGATCATTGTTCCAAGTTTCATTTAATTCCGAGTCTGCTCCAGATAAAATTTGGTAAATTATGCCTTTGAACAAGCGTGTCATTATGGTCATATATCGTCAGTAGTTGCTAAAGAAGTCACTGGCCACTTAAAGATGATCATTTGACCCAAATTTCAAGAATATCATTGAAAGGGTTCAGGACATTATGGAGCGGACACAAAATCAGCAGCCTGACTGGCTGAACAACATACAAACTGACTGACCAACCGACCGACCGACCAGCAAGACATGTATAGGAATAAATAAGATTTTCTCCTTTTTAAAGCTGTTTTAAAGAACAGTATAGATGTAGTGTGCAATTGCTACATTGTATGATGAATATTTTAATTAACAGTCATCATTAATCTTTTGAATTACAACTTCCACACAGAACACTGTAAGCCATACACACCAATGGAAGGAATATGACTATGTCTTTTCAGTAAACCTCCCATCTCCCATGCCCAATTTAAGGTAGCCTATACATATTATTTTGCCACGTTTCTGAGCCAGAAAAAAAAACGACAAGTGCAGCTAAAAAATAAAATCCAAATTTCTCAATTTTTATTTAAATTGTTTGCCAGTTTATCATATATTGAGACAGTTGCTTGTTTAGATTCTTACCAATGAGCATGTATTACAGTAAAATTTCATGATTTTCAATTTGCCACAGGTAAACAGTAAGCGGAAATACCAAGTTCAGACTGTTTTTCTGACAGGGATTCAAATATTTAGGCGTTTTAAAACATTCATAAATTTTAAGAACTATTGAACATGTAAGATATCCCATTAGCTTCATGAGAAATGGAAAATTCATAGTCAAGGTTACATAATGCTTATCGTCAGTGTTTTGATTTGTATGCACTATTTACTTATTGTAGGCATCAGTTATTAATTTGAAAAGACTTTCAAAACTAAAACTTAAAAAATGTAAAAACCCTTCTATGTGTACATGTATACAGTTGTTAAGAATGTTTTTTTTAGAAGTTGAACATATTGTACATAGCTCTAGTAAAATTATAAGTAAGAGCAATTTTAATGAACCTTACTTTTCCAACAATGCATGCTGGGGAAATCTATATATAGCTACCGCCTCAGTGGTAAAGCTGACTTGAAATCACTATAACCTCTCATTGAATGATAGACGGCCATGGGTTCAAGTCCTGCTACCAATCACGGCTCTATGTGCAGGACAGGGTTCTAGTACTGGCCTTTCCGAGGAACTGCCGGACTGTATAAGAACCTATATACAGTAAAAACAGACATTAAAGCGGGAAAATACATACTTTTTTTTCAACTTAAAAAAATCAAGTACAGAATAGAATAGAATAGAATAAACTTTATTTCCAATCAGGAGTCAATTACCGTAGCATGTAAATCACAAGGTAGATGCTTAACAAATAAGTAATGATAGTAATGTAAACAAGGCTTTTTGTTGAGTGTTTGGTCACCGGCTTTCGTAAACTCAACAGTTGCTAAATAATATGATACAAGTAATTTGTATGTATGGTATGGCAGTTTAGTCACTCAGTTCAAAACATGCCGGCTTTGATCACAGATATAACCATGGAAACGTTCACTCCGAATCCGACGAGAAAAGCTATGAAACGTGCCGGTTGTCGTATCACAAACATGTAAGCAATGGTATGAAGAAAGCGGAATCCAGCGAATAGCCGGAAATGCAAGGTGGCGGTTCCAACATTCGGTCCAGTAAGCACATATAGTAAACCAATCAAAATAAACGGCAGTACATTCTCGAGGTCGTTTTGATGGCACCTGGAATAAATTGTATTATCATTTATGATTTACTGTATGCAAATTTAGATACAGTTTAATTGTGTGTGAGAGATGTTGTGGAAGGGGATTTCATGCAGTAGAGCTCATATGCATAGACTAAAGTGTGATATTTAGAATTAAATGAGTGATATGTAATACTATTCTTAATCAGATACTGTTCTTAAATAATATGTACATAACTTAACTTATTTATCTTAGGTTAACACTTGGTATTTTACATTTGAGCATACAGATAGGGTTAATCTGGTTGTTTCAGATCTGATTTGAGGCAATAAGCGTTTTAAGCATAATTGTAATGTGGCGGTAGTCTAATAGTTTCCCTTTCATAGTCTTAAATTGATTACATTTTATAGCAGTTTTTAACCATGTTTAAACTCACGGTACGATTAACGCTGTCTTTTAAATGTGATATGTGCAGTATTCTGCAATATGTATTGTAATTTATATAGGCTCTCGTAGTTCTATGAAGAACGGCCATATACTATTTTCATATTGATGAATTATATGTGTAAATGGTGTATATGGATGAGAAGTAAATAAAATAAATATATTATCATAGCATTTATGCCTTTATTTTTTATCTTTGCGGCCGTTTTTCTACGCAAGTGCGCATTTTGCGTAACGACAGCTACGCCCCTGGCTGAACATTAAAAGCTGTCGTAATGTTTTGATTTGTACGCAATGACTGTGACTGTACCAGGTCATATGACTGATATTGCTGAATAGTATATATTTACCGTCTGGTCCTCTCAATATCGGGGTCAACGGTCACACTCTGCCTCTTCCCTTGGTAATCTTCTGGTGTAATAAACACCTGTAATTAAATTTGTTTTTTATTGACTCTTCTCTTTTTGATAAAAACAAACCAAGTACTTAAAACTTTGTCATAACAGGTTAAAGGTACTTACATTCCTCGTTATACGATATCGTATAGTCCAAACACTCATGACAATTGTCTTCAGCAGAACTAACCCGGCATAAAATGCAAATTTTGCAAAAACTTCATTCTCAAAACTGAGAGACGGCATGATTAAGTGTAAAACACCTGAACTTGTTCAAAGTTTTGAAACACAGTAGTTGTAATTCGATATAGCTTGTGTGTGTGTGGTTAAGGGAAGTAAGCTATCACTGGATTAAACACTTCCTGCAGCGGTTACTCCCCATAAAGTGGGCTCACTACAAAATCACTTTTTGTATCATAGTATACCATAGAATATTATGGTTTGCAGCAGAACAATTACTTAATAACATTAATTATATGGATGGTGCGATGGTGGAATGGTTAACGCTCTGGACTACCAATGCGTAGGTCCCCGGTTCAAATCCACATCCGGGGCACAGGGAATTTCAGAAACGCTTTTAAGTATTTTCGACCTATCTAGAGATGAACTAGGTAGAAACCCAATGATTGTCTCACGTGTATCGTTACTATAAACTGGGCATGTTAAAGAACCAAGAGGTAAAAGAGCTAGGGTCTTGTACCCTGATTCCCTTATATCTTCATCAGTCTCTCTCAAACCTGCGCCTGTCAGGAGTCTTGGCAGGTTCACCAAGGGAAAAGTTCGAGGGTCGGCTAGGACTTACAAAGAAAAACATATATATCTGTATAATGAGAGGGACAAATAACTCATATCAGAGATAAAGGTTTGGTTTCAATAAATACTAGTTGTGACAAATGGATTATTGTAAAGGTAATTGTACACAAAGGAAAAGGTTTTCTGTTTTAGCAGAGACTTACTTGAAAATGTTTGTTATGTAGAAGTCCGTAGTCTGAATAAAAATTGCCGGAGTCGAACCTTAACCGTTCGGATACGGTTCTTACGGACTGTTTTAATTGAATATCACCTTTCTGGGGTCTGTGGAGGTTGACCTTTAAAATCATATAATTACCCCAAATCTCGAGACTTCCTTCCCATATGAGCTACTTAATTATGTACCAAGCTCACTCCTAACTTAAGTTATAAAGAGACAGAAAATGCGACGCCAAGTTCAATAAGTGACACCTCATAATTATGTGATGCGGATATCCACCCCCTTCCCCCATCCATACCAAAACTTGTTCAAGGGAATTTCAGAAACGCTTTTCAGTATGTTCCACCCATCTGAGATGAACTGGTTAGAAACCCTGAGGTTGTCTCATATATATCGAAGCTATACATTGGGCGTGTTAAAAAAAACCAAGGCGTAAAAGAGCTAAGGTCTGATACCCGGATTCCCACATAACGTTGCAAATAAAAAGACAAACTAAAACTTGTTTCCAGTCTAAGGTCATATAATTAAGGCATATGAATAAACATGATAATCAACAGTAAATGAGTCATTTTATGACTGTTATGCTTAAGCATACCGTGTGTATGAATTTATTCACATACTCCTTGTAAAATCTCGTACAGTGTACACACTTAAAAACGCAGACACGCACATACACATTATTATTCTACATCAACATAAATCTGGCTAACAAACATGATGTATTAAGTTATAAAAACGTAGTATAAGAATATGCAGAACGAAATTTGGTCTCTCGATCCAGTGCGTATAGCACAAAGTCAAAACTAAAAATTAGAAGTAACTGTGTCAAAAACTAATTTCAAAACATGCCAGCTTTGATCACAGAAATAACCATAGAAACATTCACTCCGAATCCGATAAAAAAAGTTAGGGCACGCGTCGGTTGTGGTATCACAAACATGTAGGCAATGGTATGTAGAAGACGGACTCCAGCAAATAACCGGAAGTGCAAGGTGGCGCTTCCGACATCCGGTCCACTGAGCACATAAAATAGGCCAATCAAAACAAACGGCAGTACGTTCTCAAGGTCATTCTGGTGGCACCTGAAATGAATTCATACTTACTTCATTCTATGCAATGAGTTTCAGAAAAACTTTTATAAATGATGCATTTTTTTTTTTTTAAAGTTTTCAGAAATCATATAATATGTACATTTTTATTTCCACCTGTGATTAGTTCATTTTTTAAAAAAAGAAAAATAATCGGAAATGTTTATTCACGATTTGCTATTCTACCGGAAGTCACGGCAATTCCAAAATGGTTCTTGTAACGGAGAACCGAAATTCAACTTGGACGGTATCATGGGTATATTGAGATATTCCAAATTAATTTGACGTTGAATTCAGAATTATTTTTTTGGCTTTTCCCGTATTACCCTTCAAAGTGACCATCATAATTTTAAGAAAGATATTAATCATTGATTTATATAACTTGAAAAATGAACATTGCCAAAGTTATAACCAAAATACATATCATTCTGAATCACAGTTTCATTCCCATTGAGGATAGAGAAAATCAGTGACTGAACATCTGTTTTTTTTCTATCCTACTGTAGTGATTGGGCCCTTTGGCAGTCTGTTACCGCAAGAATTTAGGGGTCTGTGCGGTGACGTCATCCAGTGTCGCAGAGGATTGTGGGGTCGCTCTCTTGGAATCGGGCAGCCAGCTTGCAGGGCACTCAAGCAACCCAGATATACGTATAATCGAATAACCAGAGCAAATGGCATAGGTATCAGGTAACAGTCCCTTGTATTGGAATCCCCTTGAAATGCATTAGGTTTCAGAGTGGAAACAACACTGGTGGCAGCGCCTAATTGAGCCCACTTGCGACGCTCATCCATCAAATCGCTACCAGAGCGTTGGGAAGTAGGTCAAGGGGGTTCTCCGGACATACCAATGCGAGGCTTCAGTAGCCTCCTGGTATCGACAGGGAAGGAGGAGAGAAGGTTAGAAGAGAAGAGTTCTTTGCCGACCTCGCCGGTATTAGGCTGACGGAGGCAAGTAAACCTACGCGCACCTTGCTCGTCTGGCGCCATTTGCAATTTTCGCATTTCCGTGTAGCCGGTGTGGTAGTAGATTTCTCTACCGGAAGTCATATTTTGTGGTAACTTTTTGTTTTTAGACCTCTCTGCTTGGTACTCTGCCCTGGGATCAGGGTACGACTAGAGCGTTACGTGTCTAGACAAAAGTTTATTATATTATTACATGGAAGTTATTGTTTATATATTTATCCAGGCATTTATATCATTATGGCAGAAGAGGGAGCTGCTGGTAAGAATCCAGCACCCATAAGGATAAACTATGCTTCTGTAGAAGGGTTGCAGGGAATCCCTGGGATTGGGAGAAGGATGGCAAAGGCCATAGTGGCAGTACGTATGGGGAGTGGTAATATAACCCCCGATGTGCTGACCACCATTTCCAGGAGGGAGTATTCAGCAGAGGAACTGGCCTGCATTGATTTCGCTCCCAATGAAAAGCTGGAGGAAGACAGCGCTGAGAGTTCGGGAGGTGAAGAGCCGGTAGGGCCAGTGTCCCAGTGGCAGGGGGCCTTTGCGGCCACTGTCAAGCAGCTGAGAGAGGCTAAGGCTAGGTCAGATTTTGATGAGGGTGTTATGAAAACTGAACCAGTCACACCGCTCATCGGGTTTAATCCGACTATACCGACTGTTACAGGCGCTAGGCCCAAGACGGTGCCCACGGCTACTGCGAAGCCCCCTACCCCAGTACCGGCGGCTTGTGATCCAGCCCCTGCCACATTGCAGGCGGCTGGTGACCCTGCCCCTGCTGGAGTACCATTTACTAGTAGTAGTGCTCATGACCTGTTGTCGGGCACTCAAGGCAACCGGGGTGGCAGCACCAGGAGGATGGAGCCCATAGCTACCCTGCCTAATTTCTTGAACTTTGATGGGCGGGGTAGCTGGAAAGGCTTTAGGTTACAATTTCAGCGGTATGTCCTTGCCTTTGATTTGTCGGAAGCAGATAAGCTGAACTGCTTGTGCTGGAGCCTTAAGGGTAAGGCTTTAGATTTCCTTGCGATGGTAACAGAGGATGACCAGCCGTTGTCATTTAATGGGTTGATGGGGAGGCTTGAGGCTAGGTTTGGGGATCACGAGGACCCTGCCACGGCCCAGGCCACCTTTCAACAGGCTACTCAATTGCCGGATGAAACGCTGGAGGAGTGGGCAGACCGAGTGCTCACTCTGGCGTCCCGTGCATTCAAGAAACGTCCGGTACAGTTTTACACCGAGCAAGCTGTAAATTGCTTTCTTCAAGGTTTGCAACATAAAGAGGCAGGACACAATGTGTGCATGCGGGACCCGGATAGCGTGCAAAGCGCTATCCAGATGGTCCGCAAGTATCAACAGGTGCAGACGGCTATGTATGGGAGAAGCAAAGGGGAATGGTATGAAAGGTGTCCGGAAGCGGTTGAGGAACCACCACTGGGGGTAAGCCAGGTCTCGGCCCAGGGGTCTGTTTCCGATGAAGCAGATTTCTCGGGGGCCTTGAGGCAGCTGGAGTCCAGGCTTGAGGTATGGGTGGAGAGGAAGATTGCGGCTGTCCTTGCGGGCCTGAAACTGCAAAAGGGGGAGAACCGCCCTTTGGGACAGTCGGGCCCGAGGGGAGAGTATAGCAGAAGCCTCTGCTATCATTGCAACAAAAAGGGGCATGTTAAAAGAGACTGCCCAAAGAGAAGAAGGGATTTGAACTAGAGAGTTCTCCATGGGGGTCTAAGTGGGGGGACCACATAATCAGAGCAGAGGTTAACACTGCAGCTTAGGTCAAAAGGTTATCAGTCCCTGGGTTACCAGCCCCCTAGGCTTAGAGCAGTAACATTGATAGCTGTTGGAAGGGTTATGGTTGTGTCCGGTTTTGTGACAGATCTCTTTAACACAAAACTGGGAACCCACTGGTTTAGCGAGAACTTGTATGTGGTCCCAATTGAGCAATAATTGTTCTTTGGAGTTGACATCTTGATTCTCTGGGGTCAATCTGTTTTGGAAATGGGGCGGGGGTCCCCATCAGTCATGTGTCTCCCTTACCCCACTGATAGGTTCAAGGTCATTTACAAGGGTTCAGAGATGGGAAAGGCCTTTGCAGTAGAGCACTGCACTTAGTTTTAATCCGAGCCAGCCTGTTGTCCAAGGGTAAACTAGCTTGGGCTAATAGATGACATGAACAGGGGGTGGGGGTACGATGATGCAGATCGGCCATGGCTCGGCTAGAGGAAAGATGGGAGAAGTCCCTAGCCGAGGGATGTCGGGAAGAGGTCACTGGACCCTTTGCTCCAGGGCAATCGGAAATGATTGCAGGGTTGAGCATAGGGTTAGAACAGACCATTCCAGTCTGAGGTGCTTGATGGGCTTTCGCGGGCCACAAGGTTGGTGGGAGATATATAGTTTGAGGAGACTAGGTTGTAATTATCTCAAAGTATGGTGTAGTACACTGGATGAAATTGGAGAATCCTGTTCTCAGGGTGCACATCAAGGGGGTCACGAACACAATAATGGTGAAACATGCAGGGTCCAGCCTCCAGGTGCCGGATGTGCTGGGCAGGGTGTGTCATTTTGTGTTGGGGCACTAACGCGACCGGAGCGTCAACTTTGTGGGGGGTGGTTCGGGGAAGAAAGATGGTTCATTGCATTTGGGCCTAGTCCTCGCAAGTCTGGATGATGTGGTGCTTCAGCGGGGTCTGCATGGAGGGACCTGGCCAGTTCTTTTATGTAGACCATGGGACTTGCTCCCCTGATGGCACGCGACACATCATCCAGTGGGTATGGGTAGGACCATCGGTAAGCCAGGAAAAGCTAAGGAGACAGGGATGGTTCCGTAGAAACTGGTGCAACTAAGCGGTGAATAGGTCCTCGGTACCGGACACTGCACAGTTTCAGGGTTATGTACAGGTAAGGGGAGTAACAGGCGGGTCCCCGATTTGTACTACGGGTTGAAGGCTTCAGATCTGTAAGAGAAGTTTACTGGGAAGGTCTGAAAGGGGTTGGTACCAGAGAGCGGGCTGAACTGAGCCGGGCGAAGGCCCCCTGTCGGGCTTGCCCCTGTTCGGCCCCATCTGGGACATTTGAATTGTGATGGGGAGGCGATCTGATAGCGGGCCCGACCTAGTCGTAGGCCCCATCAGAGTCGTGATGATGATGAACGCCTAAGACAGCTAGGTCTAAGGTGTGAGCAGTCAAGGGGCTACCGGGACAGTGGACTTGAAGGCGATGGCAGTGGTCACTGACCTCGGCATAGTCAAGGTTGATGTCCTGACTGCAAAGAGGAGAGTCGGGCTGGGCCACGTGAGAAGTGGCCAGGATCTGGGTGAGCCGTGGAGGGAGCTGTTTAAGCGGTGTTTTGGCAATGCTGAGCAGTTGTACCTCCGGCAAGACGCCCCTGATGAGAAGTGACAAGGACCCGGGTGAGCTGTGGAGGGGGCTGCTTAAGCACTGGTTCGGCATCGCTGAGTAGTTGTACCTCCGGCAAAAGGCCCCTGAACAGCCGTGAGTCAAGGAACAATGGCCGAGTATCCGTACCTAGAGGAGCCCGTCCGAAGTCGGGATGTGGCCATCTAGGGCAAGAGTGGCTAAGTAACCCTACCTAGAGGGGCCCGTCCGTAGTGAGGACGTGGCCATCTAGGGCTAGAGCGGTGGAGTAATTGTGTCTAGAGAGGCCCGCCTGCAGGCAGGCCGTGGCCCTCTAGGACCAGAGCGACGGAGCATCACATCTATATTGGCCCGTCCACAACTGGGACGTGGCCATCTTGAGCCAGAGACGTGGTGCATCCCTTTGGATATCCTGCCAACTGAGATACCGGGACAGGGCACACTCTTTTTAGAGTGGGGAGGAGTGTAGTGATTGGGCCCTTTGGCAGTCTGTTACCGCAAGAATTTAGGGGTCTGTGCGGTGACGTCATCCAGTGTCGCAGAGGATTGTGGGGTCGCTCTCTTGGAATCGGGCAGCCAGCTTGCAGGGCACTCAAGCAACCCAGATATACGTATAATCGAATAACCAGAGCAAATGGCATAGGTATCAGGTAACAGTCCCTTGTATTGGAATCCCCTTGAATTGCATTAGGTTTCAGAGTGGAAACAACACTACTCACAAATTAAGAATCCACCCTTTCTGTTAGGTATATGTTTATTTCAATTTTTCAATAACAGAAATAACTCAACATAACTAATTATTTACACGTTTTCAAAGCATTTACTGTGTTTTCACTATCGTTCTTGTTCATAACTTAGTACGGAAATGTTGAAGGGTAATATAACTTTAAGAAATTTACAGAAAAATACTCTCAATCTATATTAAGACCGTTGTCGTTTCGTCGCTAAGTCGACCGATGGATTGAGAATGATGGAATTACCGTACGAGGTACGATATAACACAGCGCAGTTCTACGATACATTTTGCAACAGGATGTGAGGGTATGATCACACGGATGCGATGGCGTAAAAGTTATTTTCGTACTTTCTTATCATGTTATCCTCTCAACGTTGCGTCTTTTCGCATCATCCCTACGTGTTATTATACTAATTATGCAATAGGGTTATTAGTATAGTAACGTGATTCAGCATGCCGGATTTGCGTAGCACGAGTATGATATATTTATTTATATCCGACCTCGACGAAGGCCAATCCGGCTTATGGATCACGTTACTATACCAATGACCTTTTATCATATACATTTTGACACTTGTTTGCGCGAATAGACTAAATTAAAATCACATTTTAAGCTTAAAATTGAAGAAAAACTATTTTTAGCGCGAAATATACGTAGTGTGCGACGTCATTTTATTGACGGCTTCGTATAAACAAGTAGTAACGACCCAGTCAAACGCGACGTTATTAATGTTATGTGTATTTTAGGGCCAATTGACTGCACTTTTACAAATAATGCCACACTGTACATACAATACGGATTTTTTTCTGCCAGGCCGTATTTGATGGTTGAATATAGGCTGTATTTTTGGCAGAATATTTATAGGTATATAATAAATATATATATTGTACTTTGGAACTTTGCAGGGTGGGGGAGGTATATATTTACCGTCGCGTCCTTTCAATGTCGGGGTCAAGGGTTATACTGGGTGGTTTCTTGCCTGCCGTATAGTCCTCTGGGGAAATAAATACCTGGAATATGAAGGTGATAATATAATTTGTAATTTCTCTTACATAAATATATATTTAACAAATTATGAATATAATGACAATGAAACGGTCTTATTTTCGAGACCTTTTTACTAGGGAAATAAGCATTTGGTTCTGAAATGTCTGGTCTTAATGTCGAGGGAGTTCTTAATATCGGGTGGTCTTAATAGCGGAACTTTACTATATAGAGTAAATTATCTAAAAAACACATAATATTACATAATTACAATGGTCACTTTACTTGAATCTATCTCAAAAACATTAAACAATAGGGATATTACTACATGCATTTTCCTTCAATTAACTTTTACACTTGTCAGTATTTATCAAACTCTTAATATTTCAAGTTTTGTTCAGTAATACTTAGCCTTTCAATAAGTAAACTGGTAAATTAAGCTATACATTAATTTCTTGGTCGTCTTTTTTTAAGTACCAAATAAAAAAACCCACGGGCCAATGTACTCTAGCAACGTGTGTCTGGTCTGCAAGCTCGGGCTTCTGGCATTATACAGAATTTGGCTAAATAATCATAATTTTCGGACAAAACCTGCAAGGAATTGCAGTCACATAAAAACTCCCTATTTTTTTGTAAGGTACCAGTATGCATCGGAGTCGTACTAGAGTCTTTGCAAGTTCACCTGGGGAGAAATCCCACGCCAGTCGGGACATAAACAATATAAACGAACGAAGAGATTTCTCAAACAGAATGAAACTATATAATGCAACGAACGTGTTCTATAACAAGTGAATGTTTAAACAGAGTGTTTTACGGACGTATACAATATAACGGTTACTTACATTTCTCGGTATACGAAATCGAGCAGTCCATACACTCATAAAAATTGTCTTTAACAGAACTATTCCTGCATAAAATGCAAATTTTGCAAAAACTTCATTCTCAAAGCTCAGAGACGGCGCAGACATCCTTGGTGTTGAATTGAAAAATACAAAGTGCACTCTAAACCGTATGTAACACACAGATTATAACTTCGTCCTCGATTTTAACCATTACTAAATCAACATTGCAAGTATGTTCTCGCACAGGCGATGAACTCGGATAAACTATTACATGATAACACAAACATTTTCTTAAAGTTATATTACCCTACAAAATTTCCGTATTAGGTTATAGTAAGAAAAGGGTTTTCACTGATTTTCTCTGTATTCAATCGGAATAAACTGTGACACAGATTATAAATTTTGGTTATAACATTGGCACTGTACATTTTTCAAGTAATATAAATCAATACCTTATGTCTTTCTTACAATTATGATGGTCACTTTGAAGGGAAATATCACTTTAACCATCGAATTAACGATGTCATAGTGATCATATATATGCCTTTCGGGATAATGTTAGATTCCCATGCACTTTCACGTTTAATGTTACAATTATATCGTTTATCAGCGAAATTGACTTTATACAAAAAGCATTCTGAATATTGCTCGGGATTTCTAAAGTACATGCTATAAATATTGTGCAGTACTTTCACGGTGTTTAATCAAATTGAATGACATTACAAAAAGTAAGAAGTGTATTTTGATAGCTTTTTGTTTTTTTTTCGTGAAGAAACGACATGGATAGGAAAGCAAGATGTAAGTGAACTTTCTTTTAGAGGAGATGGAACACGGACCTATCATTATTAATCAGTATTATTCCATTTACCCGAGCAGATTCAAAGGGGACATTACCTCCGATTTTGCTCGCAACTTTCGAATTTATGGAACAGCAACGGTCCTTGAGGAAATATTACAACAATGGTAGCTTGCAAAAAAGCTATAGAAAGCGGCTGGCTTGGTTGTTGGTATTAGACGAATCATCTGACTGAGTGGTTCAAAGCCGTTTATTGCAGGATTTATGGCAAAACACACATTGAAGCTCCCAGACGTGTGGCATCCTTTTTCGTGCGCAGTTGAACCATTTGTTGTTCTCTCTCAAAATGGTCGATCATTAACACGGCCAAGTAGGATGCTTCAAGTGAATGCTTTGAAAATACTAGTAGGTCAGAAATAAGAAATACTGATTTATTCCTTTAAAGGGACAGAAAGCCTCTATATTAATTAATTTTGAAAAATGAGGCATTTTTCGCCATAGGTTGTTCTTTGAAATTGTATTTATTTATCATTTTGAGCACATAATCTATTTTTTAAGAATATAATCTGCCAGATGTATGGATTGCCTCTTTAAAATATAGGACTGGCAATAAACTTTGATAAGACAGGTGGTTATCATTTTTAAACTAGGTCAATTACAAAAATCGACCCTATTCAGTAGAGATAAAACTGTTATCGCATATTTTAGTTATTTCTAAATTGGTAAACAGTTAACTCCGTGTATAACGAACTCATTGTGTTCCTTATATCCGGAGTATGTAATATCCCTATTTCATTTTCATATTAAACAAAGAAGGAATAAAATCGGGCCTTCTTTATATCCGGAATTTCGCTATATTAGGATTCGTTATAAGCGGAGATTACTGTTTTCGTTTTTCTAAGTTTCAATAAGTGCTTAAAATTTCTTAAAAGTATTATGGTCACTCTGAAGAGTAATATAACTTGAAAGGTGGGCGGATTTTTGCCTGGTTTGAAGCCAAGTTTCACGTGGAAACTATTCATACATCTTTTTTTGGTGTTCGACTTCCTCTGTTACAAGAGGACTTTTGTCGGAAACGACGTAACTCATTCTTTTGTTCGGAGATATTTGTTTTCATAGTTTATTGGCTGGCAAATGATCTATAAACTTACACCAGACTGCGTGTCATTATGAAGTTCGATTCTGACAGCTCCCATCCTACTTCTACGACAGAAACTAGTTGGTTGGACCATACATACTTCTTAAATCTACGAGCATAAATAAGCTAAAACGTAAATATTCTCTTTCCTCCGTGCTTTACAGAACTTGTCTACCTTTAAATTGTGACAGTACCTTTAACTATTTTTTTAAAGTGTCAGATTCTCAATAAAGGAGATACATGTAGTAATAAAATCGCATATCTTGAAACTAGGTCTATCCGCCTTTTTCCTTTTCCCGCTTTATTCTCAACTCTTTGGCATTTTACATGCACCTCTTGTTTTGTCTCCATGTGACCGATGTGTGTAGGTAACCATTAAAACGTTGTGCCTATAATGAACAGCATCTTAAAGGGGCACTCCCTATATCTAGCAAATTATATTCTCCAAACATAGATTATGTGTTCAATGAACGTAAAATGATAAATAAAATTATACAAGTTCAAAGAAGAACATATGGCGAAAACTGCCTCATTTTACCACAATTAATAAATGTAGAGACTGTCTGTAATAAATCGCATCCACCCATTAATTGTACAACAACAACTCTACATAGATTGTTGAATGGTTTACGGTTCTGTGGCATATTTTAAACCGCTGATTTTATCTTTAATGACTGGAATGCATAGCTGAAACTTATAGGTTAAGTTTAAATACTTCCAAAGAATTCATTATTCATGTTTTGGGGTTATTTAGTTTGACTTTAATTTAGTTATAGGGTATGTCCCTTTAAAGAGACTATTCCTTCTTCTAGCAGATTATTTTCCCGAAACATAAATGATGTGTACAATGAACGCAAAACAATAAATAAATACATAAATGTTATAAATCGCATCCACCTATTTATTGTACAACAACAACTTAACATAGAGTATTCAGTGAACGGTTTACGGTACCGCAGTATGTTTCTAAGATACTTAGTCGAATGTACAGCTTAGCTTTCAAGTAAAGTAATGATACATGCAAATATTCTTATATTTATGTTTTTGAAGTTATTTAGTTTGACACCAGTTATAGGGAGTGTCCCTTTAAGGTCTGACAAAAGGGAAACTGTATATAAATTGTTTGTGGGTGGGAAGAATGTAAACCTATACAGTACCTTAAACAAAAACAAAAAAAAAACAGCAGCAGATGATGATTCTCGGTATTCCAAAACTAACAAGAGCTGTCACATGACAGCACGCTCGACTATTCGAAAGGTTGTTGGTAAAATGGGTTTTTTGTCAAAGAACAGGAGTATTGTGTAATTGTCTATAAGAATTAAGGTCAAAGATATGAAACTTGTTCAAAGACCTTTGTAAATGTACATTACATTCAAAGCCTTACTCTGGATTCTGTAAGCCAACTGGAGGGAGGAGGGGATAATTTCAAAGAAATACATAACCTTGTAAATTTGATCATGAATAACTTTGTAACTTTTCAAAATTGAAATGTAAAGAATTAAAAAAGCATGACCGCTGCATGCTGCATGATTATTCTATGATATTTCAAAAGAAAGCCATTTCGAGTATTTCCATGTTAGTCTGGTAAAAACTGTGACAAAATTCTAGTTAAAAGGGGCATAAATGTCAAAAATCAAAAACATTGGTGAAGATGTTGACAGTAAACATACATTTTAAGTCCATAAAAAAAATCAAAGTTAAAAAGGGGCATAAATCTGTCAAAAATCAAAACAGAGTTATGGGGATTGTTTCCTCAGATGTAGATGTTGATGGTAGACACATACTTTGAGTTTCAAGTCAATACCTTTGATAGTATTCAAAACATTTGACTTTATAAAATCTTTTACCAAATATTCTAAGTTAAAAAGGGGCATAAATCTGTCAAAAATCAAAACAGAGTTATGGGGATTGTTTCCTCAGGTGTAGATGTTGATTGTAGACACATACTTTGAGTTTCAAGTCAATACCTTTGATAGTATTCAAGATATTTGAATTTATAAAAATCTTTAACAAAAAAACCTACGTTAAAAAGAGGCATAAATCTGTCAAAAATCAAAACGGAGTTATGAGGATTGTTTCCTCAGGTGTAGATGCTGATGGTAAAGATATATTTTGAGTTTCAAGTCAATACCTTTGATAATTTGCATGATATTTGAATTTATAAAAAAAACTTTAACAAAAAATTCTAAGTTAAAAAGGGGCATAAATCTGTCAAAAATCAAAACAGAGTTATGGGGATTATTTCCTCAGGTGTAGATGTTGATTGTAAACATATAGTTTGAGTTTCAAGTCAATACCTTTGATGGTATTCAGGATATTTGACTTTATTAAAAACTTTAACAAAAAATTCTAAGTTAAAAAGGGGCATAAATCTGTCAAAAATCAAAACAGAGTTATGAGGATTGTTTCCTCAGGTGTAGATGTTGATGGTAAAGATATATTTTGAGTTTCAAGTCAATACCTTTGATAATATGCAAGATATTTTAATTTATAAAAACTTTAACCAAAAATTCTAAGTTAAAAAGGGGCATAAATCTGTCAAAAATCAAAACAGAGTTATGGGGATTGTTTCCTCAGGTGTAGATGTTGATGGTAAACATATAGTTTGAGTTTCAAGTCAATACCTTTGATAGTATTCAAGATATTTGACTTTATTAAAAACTTTAACCAACGCAGACGCCGACGCCGACGCCGGCGCGAGTGCAATAGTCTCCTTATTCTTCGAATAGTCGAGCTAAAAATGACATCATCAATTTTAGACAAGGCTTGCAGCTATGGATAGGCCCCCTATAACAGGCTTGCATTTTATACACACCATTCCACTGCTTGTGGTAACTGTGTTACAAACAATTTCTGATATTTGTGTTCAAGTTAATTTCATGCACTTACAAATACAAATACATACAGTTTATTTCACTCAAGTCATGTAAATAAATAACAATATGAAGTAAACATACTGAATCATCTTATATAAATCGAGGCTAATATTAACAATACCACTCTACGAGTGTTCATAAATAATATCAACTTAATATGAAAATCATATTCTAACACTATTGAAAATTTCTCCTATGTAGGCAAAGAAGGATTTGAGCGTAATATACCTACCAAGTATATCACGCTAGGCGTCTGGAACTATTTTTGACTGCTGAAATTCACTCCCGCGTAATTTTCACACATCATCTATGAGTGGCATGAGCTAAAACACTTGGATTTGTATTGTTGTGAATAAATTCACGTGATGTAAAACAAATCGTAGTAATTTTCTACAATACCGGTATCGCCAGCAATATCAGCAACAACAAAAAAGACGAACAGCGAAAATGTCATGAAATGCATGGAATACTACAAGTTCAAGGCAGCGACTTCGTGTAAGAACATCAAATAGTACCCCTTCCAACTTTTTTTTGTGTTTAAATTAACGTGTTAGAATGGAAATAAATTTTACTTTTGAGTGATATACCGGTTAGTATATCACTGTGTCGTTTAGATACTTCGTAATTAATCACTCAGGCCTTCGTGATTAGATTACTACGCATCTACACTCCACACAGTGATATTCTAACCGGTATATCACTCAAATATGAAATCTATTTCCTAAACACAACATGTTCGTTATCGTTAATTACAGCTTCTTGTAATCATAAAGAAAAACAATGCACGTAGGGAGTCTGTTCTGTATAGTTCATGCTATGTGTGCTATAAATGAAGTATTCATGATGAAATGTTTTAAAATTATTCATACGTTTATGTACTGACAGATGTTACAGCACACCTGCTTTGATCACTGTTATCAACATCGACACGTTTGTCCCAAACCCAACAATATATGTCAGAGCACGAGCTGGTTGTCGAACTGCAAACATGTAAACAAAAGTATGAAGGAGACGGGATCCAGCAAATAACCGGAAATGAAAGGTCGCGCTTGCTACATCCGGGCCAGTAAGCATGTAGAGAAGACCAATCAAAACAAACGGTAGCACGTTCTCAATGTCGTTATGATGACACCTGAAATTGTACAAATGTGTGAAAAGTGTAACACATGATGCAACAGGATTTGTTAATTTGTCAGTTAAGGAGTTGATACAGGTAATGGTTTTGCCCAATACTTTCATCTCTTCACCGATGCTGATATTTTCCGATGGCGTTGTTTTTATGGGTTTTTTTCTTTGTATCTTTCCTTTATTATCAAATTAAAAGCTTGTTGTTGATATTTATAAAAGATACATGTTTTTTATATATGCTGGGATGTACAGATTAAAACTAACACATTTTGTGAAATATTAAGTTAGCGTGTTACAGTTTTAAGATGACGCAGCCATGCCTTTGATACATATTCCTACAAGCTAACCACTTCGTCCTCGGTCAATATCACTTTTAACAGCTCCGCAAAACTATATATTGACCTCAAAATTAGTATATACATGTATAATAGTAACCTTCTAGTTCTTTCAACATCTTCGTCGGGCGTTACAGTGACTGGTTTTTTGCTTCCGTAATCTTCTGGTGATGGAAACACCTGAAATCATACCGCGAGTTCATTCTTCAATAAGTTTATCATTAATCAGGCACATATACATTGTACATGTAAAAATACAAGTTCACACCGAATTATTTTTTTGTTTTTGCTGTATAGGCAGATAATGATCTCAAGTAATACGATTTAGCTAGTCAACAACCAGTCACCGTTTCCAAATGTTTTAGCGTAAGCTTGTGTCATTTGCATTCTTTAGTGTAGAATACAAATCATCTTAAAACTCGAGACTGCTATGACGTAACACGTGTTTAATCAAGCTTCATATCGCTGCATGATTAACGAGATTTTGTTCTTAGTATACAATGTACAGTCCAACCTCCCCGAGTGACACCTCTCTAGACCAACAACTTTCCCCAAAAGACACACATTTTCTTTTCTGTTGCGTTAGTTATTTGATTCGACCTCTCCGGAACAACACCTCTCAACAAACACATTTCCATGTCCCTAGGGGTGTTCGTTCCTGAGAGGTTGTACTGTAGTACACCGCATGCATATATAGAAAGTGGGGAATAAACAGCAGAGGTTACATTGCGAGTACCAAATTATACTTACTTAAGATAAAACTATACGATAAAGCTGCAACGTCACTGAAATTGAGCGAGATATAAAAATAAATTAATTCAATACTAAAATGAAAAGAAAAGAAGGATTACGTGCACTGTGTGACTTAAAAAACCCAGGTCTTAACGTGCACAAACTTGCGTTTCCTTGAAAGCTTGCATACATGCACTAAGCGTATATGCATACTTGGCTGTGTTGTACTTGGCAGAGTAGCTAGATGTGGCACATACATTAATTAATTCACGCAAAACGTTTTGAATGAAAACTGCCTACATGGAGAAAGAGACTCAGATATATGAAGATAGCAAGAAAAAAATTCTTACTTTGCGTGGGAGTCGATATCTGACGGTCCAAATACTCATTATGATCGTTTTAAATAGAACTATTCCTGCATAGAATGCGAATTTCAGGAACACTTCCTTATCGAAACTAACCGTTTCCCCGGCCATTTTCAATGTCCAGATATAGAATTTATTAAAAATGGTGTAGAAAATGTATAAACGTTGCTGGATATGTGTCCCTATTTCTGACACAGATTTAGACTTAGAGAAGATAACGCCACATACTGTACACCGTTGTGCAAATATGTGAATCCTGTGCTCAGGGTGTCCTATTAAATTGTATTATAATATACAGCTCTGTGAAAAGAGGTTTACTTTTTGAAATTTAAACAAAGGCTCATGTCGGAAGAGGGTTTAGTCTTTAAGACCAATATGCTTTACTGAAGAAAAGCCTTTCACTACTGAAAGTCCCAGGAGCACAATTACTAGTGTGCTCAAAATTATAAAAGTTTACATGTAAAGAAAACTCCGTATATAACGGACCCCTTCCGGCTATTTACATTTGACCTTTATATCGAATTTTGTTATATCCATATAGCATTTTCAAATAACATAAAGAAGGAAAAATCATCGGGTCTAGAAATTTTGTTCCTTATATCCGGGTTTTCGGCTATATCTGGAGCCGTTATGTACATAGTTAATTACTGTATACATATTGTAATATTACGGTTTGTCGTATTTCAAATGCAAGACTGAATAGTTTACTACAATGTATTTTTGAAACAAAAATGTGTGTCCAGAAATTATTAGCACAGTAAGACGCACACATGACTGTGTCAGCTCAACTCCGCCGCACCTTCTATACAGTACAAGCCTATAATTTAGAGAAAGACGAACAACATGTACAGCTGCTGCCTGTACATGTAAATAGTCCCATCTATTAAACTTTGTGTGCTATAAATTAAACCTTTGAAAACACGTAAATTTTAATGTATATTTCAAAACGGTGCTTTAAATATTTATCATTTTAAACAAGTACAAAATGTTACTGAACATCTACGCTGTAGGTGCAACTGCTTTATAGTAATAGCGAGGAATTTGGTGACCTCATTTTCAGTAGTACCAATGACAAGTCCTGTTTGCTTTAATCCGATCTATTTAAACATACAAACTACAACAAATCATCTCTTAACACAAGTAACGTCGGTTGAAAGAGCATAATTTGGGACGTTGGTTGCGGATGAAATACATTTGTAAGCCATACGTTTTAGAAATATTATCAAGTCAGACTCTGTCCTCAGATACTAGATGCTATACTGGAACAGTTAAAGAGTAACAAAAGGCAAAACACACACGCACACACGCACGCACACACACACACACAGACACATACAAGTAACCCTGTGCCAACGATGACTAAGTTCACTACTGTGAATTTATAGATTGACATATAGAAAGCCATCTTAGGTAAAATGTATCTAAGAATATCAAAGCTCGCCCTTTTAACGTCCACACCTAATGGTTTGAGTTGGCATTGAGGACAATGCGTTCAATAATTCCATTCCTAACAATCGGCACGTCATATACTCAAAAACGTTTTAACATGTTTTGTAAACAACTAGAATGTATTTCCTTTTTGTTCTTCTGACAATTTTTCACATGTATTGTATTGTTGCTATCAGCACTTGTATAGACATTGATATATTCACGGCTAGGCCTCCCAAGAACCCCGGAGCTCGAGGATTAGAAAATCCGTTCAAAAAGGCAAATGTGTATAGCAGCCGACAAAACGCAAATATCCGGAAGTGCCAGGTGGCGGTAACAACATCCGGGGCTGTAAGAACGTATATAAAGCCCATCAAGACGAATGGAATCACGTTCTCAAGGTCGTTCCTATGGCATCTGAAAAGGAAACATGACTGTATATCTCTGACACAGCAAGACTTCGCGGAGTTTAAATGATAATACCATCCTTACTCATGCCTGTATATGTCGGTAGAGTTTGTTTGTTAGTTCAGTCTGCCAACTACCTTTGATTGGATGAAGGCTGTGCTAAAACCCGTATCTTTAATTATCCTGATGGTATTTGAAAATATAACATGCGCCGTGTGAAGACATTTTCACATCAATTTACGAGATGTAGATAAATTTGAACTTTTATTTCCGCGCCCTGTTGAACCGCTGGCAAGCAACACATGAAACACACTCTTATTATTATTTAACTTTACAATATTACACTCTGTATTAGATCAATTGCACACATGATATGAAACAGGTAGAGCTAATACAAAGCATAACTGAGCCAATATGAGACAAGCAGGGCCAATATGGAATTCAAGCATTCTGATTGGTTTAAAAGAGAGGGCCAATACGGAGAAGTCACTTCCGTTAGATTTTTAACGACGCCATTTTGTTTTTAGACTCATGCTGATATCGAAAAATGACTGTAAAATTTTTATTTTTGAAAAAAACATAGGGTTATGGGTATTCGTTTTCTTAGTTAGATCATTTTCTATCCATCCATAACAGTTTTGAAGTAAAATTCGAGAAAAAGTTGATTTTCATTTTTTCATCCCCCTCCTGTATATTTATTTCTTCTTACTTGTGTGAACAAGCTATTCAAACGGTGAGAAAATTAATCTACCATGTCCATTGAGTTGTGGATAAGGAAATCTCACCCTCGGGTTGAGATACGTCCAAAAAAAACTCGGCAGAGCCTCATTTTTCTGACGTATCTCAACCCTTGGGTGGGATTTCCTTATCCACAACTCATGAACATGTTAGATTCTCTTAGTTTTCTTATTTATTTAGCCAATATTGTAAAGTTGAATAATAAAATTATCATTAATCAAGTGATTTCATATTGGCCTTGTTATTTGTCCTCGGCCTTGGGCCAATACGACCACCCTCGGACAAATAACAAGGCCAATATGAAATCACTTGATTAATAACATTTATGGTTATTGAACTTCTTAAATCATCAGTAATATTTACCTTCTAACCCTTTCAATATCGGGGTCCTTGTGTACTGTATTTATAGACTTGGGTCCATTTTCGGTAAACAACCAGTAATCTTCGGGAAGTGGTGGCGTCTACAATTGAAGAAATATGTCATCGGTAAGCGTTACAGCATTGTTCAAGATTGTCTGTTATATTGTTCCTACTTATAGCACTTACACTTACATCTTCCACGTATAACTACAAAAAAATGTATTTCTTTTCATTGCTACGACTATCATTTGGTGCGACAGAGCATCGTTGACCTCAGTGTCGTGTTTTCACAAGTTTCGTGCTACAGAGTTGTTGCCCTTTACATGATGCATCATTACATGTTATCGGCTTGATCTAATGTCTCCTCCACCGGTGACACGAACTGCAGTTTTACTTCTGCCGGTCGCTTCCTGCTGAATGGTTCCCGGCTCGCAGCGTTCGCAGTACGAGAGGGAACTCTACTCTCGTAAAATCTCTCCCAAGCTTTAAAATCCGGTATGTACAATTGATTAGTTGTATTTGTAGTGCTGCCCATTGCGACTGAACTTGCACGAATGCAAGAGTGTTAAGCCTACCCAGCGAACAGTGTACTTGATACGCAACAAGACAGAAACGTTTGATTGGAGCTTAGCGATTTTGCGCCGCCCGCTTACTTCTTTATTTTGAAATGAAGCGTGACTCCTACTTTACATTCGTTCAACGCATTCAGTTTACCCCCTCCACTCTGAATTACGAACACTCTGACGTGTTTTATCTCATGAGTTTGAACTCGTTTGTAGAAACACCCGTTATCCAACGCGTCGATAGAAAACACACAACCGCCCGTAGAAGTCCTAACGCCAGTACCCAAACACAGTTTTCTGAGCAGTTGAACTTTCTTATCTCCCACCACTGAATAGTCAACAATATTTGAGCACAGGTATAGTTCCTTGCCGCGAAGTTCGGTGCCGTCACGGGCACTTTCAACCGTTAGTCCTACCAGCGCTACATACCATTGTCTGCCTTTTAAGATCAGCGTTTCACCAAGTCCGACACGAAAGTCGGAGCCGTCGTTAAAAGGATAGAATTCGACGCAGTCCGAACTGCAGACGTCCACGTGAATTTGATTTATGCTCATAGCGTTTAAATGATACTGCGTTTAAACTTTTAAAGATAGTTTCGCGAATAATTATACATGTATAGGACGGTACGTCGTTATTATTAAAGCTGTTTAGAGTTAAGTGAAGATTTTGGTATCCAACGATCGAACTTAGGTCCTAGACCACGGTAGCGAATGAGCACTTCCTGTCTACCTTTCCTGTCCCTACCTTTCTCGTTCTTAGAACTTTTTCGATTTCCCACTGGCTCATGTCATCCAGGCTTTTCTGTACTCGCTGAAGCTCCGGTTCGTAGAAAGCAACCTTGATTGGCTCCTTCTCCAGATCCATCAGAAAGTAGACCGGTACGTTTTCTCTGTAGACCCGCCCACGAATCTTGTAGATGTTCTCTGTGAATTTCTGACTGAACGACCGCTCGAACGTTTTCTTCGCGAGGCTTGCCCGCACCAGATCTCCAACGTTGTATTTAAACAATCTGGCCCCCCTCTTCGCCGCGCCTTTCTTTTCCGGGCCGACGTACATGAGATTCCACAGTTTTGCCTGGTTCGATGTGTTCACCTCGCTGGGACTAAGCCCAAAGAGTGCCGAAGGCACGCGCTCGTTGTAACCGCGCACAATTTCGTCCAGAACAGTAACGTAGGTGAACGACCTGTTCTGATAACACCATTTGTATATTGCGCTTTTCAGAGTCTGGTTCAGTCTTTCCACAGGCTGACATTTCAGATCCGAGGTGGAGAAATAGTGCTTAACTCCGAGACGGCGAAGCAGATCTTGCACGGCTTTGGACTTGAACTCGGCTCCTCTGTCCGATCTGCAGCGTACGGGTTTGGGTCCCTCCTCTAGGATATCTCCCAGTGCCTCTGCCACTGACTGACCGCTCTTGTTCTTTAGTGGGCGAACGAACGCGAACCTGCTGAACACGTCTATTACCACGAGAAGGTAACGGGTCCTTCGGTTGCCACGGTAACGCCTCAGCTTCGCCATGTCACATAGATCCATGTCGTACTGCTGGTGCAGGCCGCTGACAACTATTCGGTTTCTCTTGAAACGCCTGCGCACTGGTCTGTTTATGCTGTAAGTATCTTGCGACTCTAGAAATGATTTAGCTTCCCGCCTGCTGACTCGGAATTTGCCCTCTCTGTCCGCTTCTCTTCTTAGTCTCTCTGGTCCGCTGAAACTGGCGGGGTGGGACGGATCCGTGTAGATTCGATGCAGGTACTCTGATTTGGTCTCCGTTTCTTCGTCGTCGGCGTCTTTATCGATCCCCATATCTTGTCGCGGAAGGCTCGATCTGCCTCAGTTTTCTGTACTTTAGTCCGGGGCTGGGCAGCACGTAGCCGACGGCTGAGCTCAGAAGAGCTATCCAGAGTTCTTGGTTCGATCCCTGATCGATGGACAGGTTGATTTCCGACACGATTATTATGCCGTAAATGGCAACTATCTGTGCAATGAACGTCACTCGGTTCTTCGGCAATCTCTCACCACAGACTACGCAGCCGCCGTTAGTGCTTTGCTGGTCCGTAGAGCCGTCGTGCGATACACTTCCCTCATTTATGCCGAGTCCTTTGAACGCCACGAAATCGTCTGCGATCTCCGACGTCTGCGGTCTCGTTCCATTGTCGAGTGTGTCCATTTTTATGCGCAGAGTATTATCAGTGCTCATGTCTGCGTGCACGCCACAGTTTTATCGTAAAAGTGTATTGGACGAGTAAGTGGAGGGAATAATAACGTACTCTTTACAAATGACTCGACGATTTGTAATGCTTTTAACTACTTGATTAATTGATCGATTGTTCAATAATAATGTGTCGAAAAAACATTTCAATACATACTGTGTAATCCCTCTTTTTAATTTCGGCGCAACTGTTTGATTAGTAATTACTGCGCCATCTTTGATTGCCTACTTGAAATTTACTTTAGCGTCTCAATTGAAAATGATACCTACTTCAGATCTTCTTAAGGGACATTCTTATACTCAAGTGGAATAAGTTGCGCAATTATTGACGTCAAAGGGATTAAGTTGCGCAATCATTTGACGTCATAGGGATTAGTTGCGCAATTGATTACGTCATAATCCTTGCTCCTGCTCCTGCTCATGCTCAAAAACAGTTTCGACACCATAAACATACTACTATTAGTAATTACATTGTTGTTTTCTTTGTTGAAGAAATAGTAGTCCCATGTTGGGCGCCAGTGTTACACTTGGCCCTTTTATAAACGGTAGAAGGTATTATAAAGTAAAACCAAGATGGGTCACAGGTTTCGATAATCTATTATGTATATTCCAATTGTCAACAATGTAGATAATATTCTATTACTTCATCAGTATCTGTTACCAAACGGTAGGAAATAACAACACAATCTGAAATTAACAAATGTTAACAATCATAAATATGAGATCCAAACTAACCAGAACAGTTACCAAAGTTACAATACTTTACTTCGTAATTACCAACCGAGCTTTAACTCGAAGTGACTAGTGGCTCTTGTACACTTTAACAACATATTTAATCATACGACTTGGACTTGAGACTTACATTTGCAAAAAGGGCAAATGTACAAAAATACAATAATCCAATCCCAGTTATACATGTAACTCACCAATATATGGTACTGACTGTATTTCCTCCGCCCACTCTCCATTCACACGTGAAGTAACTGTCAGTGCAACTGTAAATTAAAGTGGATAATGTGCAAAGATAGAAATGTGATTATTTAAGTATTTCCACAAACCAGTTAAAAGAATGATGTCGCCATTTCAACATTGCACATTTACATGTACGAAAACCGAGAACTTTACAAGTACCCGTAAATACAATTTAAGCAGAATGCCGAAAGATAATTATACACAATTCTAAAGAAGCTGACGAAGAGTAACAACGAAACCCACAACTGTACATACCATAAAAGTGAAGAACCTGTCCAGAGACATAAAAAACAAGACGACTTCTCTCGTCAAACCCATCTGACAAACTCAGATTTCCCTCGAGTTGTGAGGAGAATTCCTGCTCACCAATCAAAGCCCGCGAAAATAACAACTCACTCTGATTAACCAATCAGAGATGTCCAATACAATAAACCTGCATAACGAACCAAACAGAAGAAATCCAAATAATATTTCCGGTGCGAGATACGTAAAGGTCAGACTAAAATCCGTCCGAAATACGGTTCGGTCACAGTACGATTAACGCTGTCTTTTAAATGTGATATGTGCAGTATTGTGCAATATGTATTGTAATTTATATAGTCTCTGGTAGTTCTATGAAGAACGGCCATATACTATTTTCATATTGATAAATTTATATGTGTAAATGGTGTATATGGATGAGAAGTAAATAAAATAAATATATTATCATAGCATTTATGCCTTTATTTTTTTATCTTTGCGGCCGTTTTTCTACGCAAATGCGCATTTTGCGTAACGGCAGCTACGCCCCTGGCTGAACATTAAAAGCTGTCGTAATGTTTTGATTTGTACGCAATGACTGTGACTGTACCAGGTCATATGACTGATATTGCTTATACATGCTTTAAACAATCTAGGAAAGTGAATAGTATATATTTACCGTCTGGTCCTCTCAATATCGGGGTCAACGGTCACACTCTGCCTCTTCCCTTGGTAATCTTCTGGTGTAATAAACACCTGTAATTAAATTTGTTTTTTATTGACTCTTCTCTTTTTGATAAAAACAAACCAAGTACTTAAAACTTTGTCATAACAGGTTAAAGTTACTTACATTCCTCGTTATACGATATCGTATAGTCCAAACACTCATGACAATTGTCTTCAGCAGAACTAACCCGGCATAAAATGCAAATTTTGCAAAAACTTCATTCTCAAAACTGAGAGACGGCATGATTAAGTGTAAAACACCTGAACTTGTTCAAAGTTTTGAAACACTGTGGTTGTTGTAATTCGATATAGCTTGTGTGTGTGTGGTTAAGGGAAGTAAGCTATCACTGGATTAAACACTTCCTGCAGCGGTTACTCCCCATAAAGTGGGCTCAATATTTTAAAACAAAATCACTTTTTGTATCATAGTATGCCATAGAATATTTATGTTTGCAGCAGAACAATTACTTAATAACATTAATTATATGGATGGTGCGGTGGTGGAATGGTTAACGCTCTGGACTACCAATGCGTAGGTCCCCGGTTCAAATCCACGTCCGGGGCACAGGGAATTTCAGAAACGCTTTTAAGTATTTTCGACCTATCTAGAGATGAACTAGGTAGAAACCCAATGATTGTCTCACGTGTATCGTTACTATAAACTGGGCATGTTAAAGAACCAAGAGGTAAAAGATCTAGGGTCTTGTACCCTGATTCCCTTATATCTTCATCAGTCTCTCTCAAACCTGTGCCTGTCAGGAGTCTTGGCAGGTTCACCAAGGGAAAAGTTCAAGGGTCGGCTAGGACTTACAAAGAAAAACATATATATCTGTATAATGAGAGGTCAAATAACTCATATCAGAGATAAAGGTTTGGTTTCAATAAATACTAGTTGTGACAAATGGATTATTGTAAAGAGGGAAAGGTTTTCTGTTTTAGCAGAGACTTACTTGAAAATGTTTGTTATGTAGAAGTCCGTAGTCTGAATAAAAATTGCCGGAGTCGAACCTTTACCGTTCGGATACGGTTCTTACGGACTGTTTTAATTGAATATCACCTTTCTTGGGTCCGTGGAGGTTGACCTCGATCAACGAAATGTTAAAATCATATAATTACCCCAAATCTCGAGACTTCCTTCCCATATGAGCTACTTAATTATGTACCAAGCTCACTCCTAACTTAAGTTATAAATAGACAGAAAATGCTAAACTGAATATGCGACGTTAAGTTCAATAAGTGACATCTCATAATTATGTGATGCAGATAGCCATCCCCTTCCCCCATCCATACCAAAACTTGTTCAAGAGAATTTCAGAAACGCTTTTCAGTATTTTCCACCCATCTGAGATGAACTGGTTAGAAACCCAGAGGTTGAAGCTATACACTGGGCGTGTTAAAAAAACCAAGGGGTAAAAGAGCTAGGGTCTGATACCCGGATTCCCACATAACGTTGCAAATAAAAAGACAAACTAAAACTTGTTTCCAGTCTAAGTTCATATAATTAAGGCATATGAATAAACATGATAATCAACAGTAAATGAGTCATTTTATGACTGTTATGCTTAAGCATACCGTGTGTGTGAATTTATTCACATACTCCTTGTAAAATCTCGTACAGTGTACACACTTAAAAACGCAGACACGCACATACACATTATTATTCTAAATCAACATAAATCTGGCTAACAAACATGATGTGTTAAGTTATAAAAACGTAGTATAAGAATATGCAGAACGAAACTTGGTCTCTGGTCTTTATATTGAATCGATCCAGTGCGTATAGCACAAAGTCAAAACTAAAACATAGAAGTACATGTAACTGTGTCAAAAAACTAATTTCAAAACATGCCAGCTTTGATCACAGAAATAACCATAGAAACGTTGACTCCGAATCCGATAAAAAAAGTAAGGGCACGCGTCGGCTGTGGTATCACAAACATGTAGGCAATGGTATGTAGAAGACGGACTCCAGCAAATAACCGGAAGTGCAAGGTGGCGCTTCCGACATCCGGTCCACTGAGCACATAAAATAGGCCAATCAAAACAAACGGCAGTACGTTCTCAAGGTCATTCTGGTGGCACCTGAAATAAATTCATTCTTACCTCATTCTTTGCAATCAGTTTCAGAAAAACTTTTACAAATGATGCATTTTTTTTTTAAGTTTTCAGAAATCATTTAATATGTACATTTTTATTTCCACCTGTGATTAGTTGATTTTTTTAAAAAAGAAAATAATCGGAAATGTTTATTCACGATTTGCTATTCTACCGGAAGTCACGACAATTCCAAAATGGTTCTTGTAACGTAGAACCGAAATTCAACTTGGACGGTATCATGGGTATATTGAGATAATTCCAAATTCATTTCACGTTGAATTCAGAATTATTTTTTTGGCTTTTCCCGTATTACCCTTCAAAGTGACCATCATAATTTTAAGAAAGATAATATAACTATAGGTGCTACCTATTCACGGGAAAAACCAAATACATTAACTAATTTGTAACTGTTACCATAATAAGTAATACACCACATTTTACACCACATTTACTACAGTCTAACCAAACAAAAACAAAACAAAACACGAATAATGATACAACTTTCCGTATAATGGTACGATAACGTCCATTAAACAACGCTACAGTTCGAGGTCAGTAGACGCTTTTAGAATAACGCACCGCAACGATTACCTCCCCTTAAAGCCGGGAAGCCTGCGCCAATTCAGCGTTGCAGACAAAATTTGGGAAATTCTTTTACATAAAATGAATTTCTTTTAAAAAGTTTTAAAAATTCATTAAGTTTAACAACCAGTTATTAGCTGGTTGCTGAAGATTGAAAAAAGGTGGAAGAGTTGTTTTCGGAAATATTTTAGTCATAACCACCGGAACTCGAAATCCAAAATGGCTCCTGTAACGGAGAACCTAAATTCAACGTGGACGTATATATATTGAAATTATTGTAAATTCATTTTACACTTAATTCATCAATAATTTTTAATTAACGTGTAACTTAACTTGAAAAATGAACATTGCCAAAGTTAAAACCCAAATACATATCACTCTGAATCAAAGTTTCAGTCCCATTGAGGATAGAGAAAATGAGTGACTGAACATCAATCTGTTTTTTTTTTATTCTATCCTACTCAAAAAAAAGAATCTAGCCTTTCTGTTAGGTATATGTGTATTTAAATTTTTCAATAACAGAAATAACCCAACATAACTAATTATTTACACGTTTTCAAAGCATTTACTGTGTTTTCACTATCGTTCTTGATCATAACTTAGTACGGAAATGTTGAAGGGTAATATAACTTTAAGAAATTTACAGAATAATACACTCAATCTATATTAAGACCGTTGTCGTTTCGTCGCTAAGTCGACCGATGGATTGAGAATGATGGAATTACCGTACGAGGTACTATAACACAGCGCAGTTCTACGATACATTTTGCAACAGGATGTGAGGGTATGATCACACGGATGCGATGGCGTAAAAGTTATTTTCGTACTTTCCTATCATGTTATCCTCTCAACGTTGCGTCTTTTCGCATCATCCCTACGTGTTATTATACCAATTATACAATAGGGTTATTAGTATAGTAACGTGATCCAGCATGCCGGATTTGCGTAGCACGAGCATGATCCAACCTAGACGAAGGCCAATCCGGCTTATGGATCACCTTACTATACCAATGACCTTTTATCATATACATTTTGACATTTGTTTGCGCGAATAGACTAAATTAAAATGACATTTTAAGCTTAAAATTGAAGAAAAACTATTTTTAGCGCGAAATATACGTAGTGTGCGACGTCATTTTATTGACGTCATCGTATAAACAAGTAGTAACGACCCAGTCAAAAGCGACGTTATTAATGTTATGTGTATTTTAGGGCCAATTGACTGCACTTTTACAAATAATGCCGCACTGTCCGTATTGCACGTACATACAATACGGATTTTTTTTCTGCCAGGCCGTATTTGATGGTTGAATATAGGCTGTATTTTTGGCAGAATATTTATAGGTATATAATAAATATATATATATTGTACTTTGGAACTTTGCAGGGTGGGGGAGGTATATATTTACCGTCGCGTCCTTTCAATGTCGGGGTCAAGGGTTATACTGGGTGGTTTCTTGCCTGCCGTATAGTCCTCTGGGGAAATAAATACCTGGAATATGAAGGTGATAATATAATTTGCAATTTCTCTTACATAAATATATATTTAACAAATTATGAATATAATGACAATGAAACGGTCTTATTTTCGAGACCTTTTTACTAGGGAATTAAGCATTTGGTTCTGAAATGTCTGGTCTTAATGTCGAGGGAGTTCTTAATATCAGGTGGTCTTAATGGCGGAACTTTACTGTATAGAGTAAATTATTTAGAAAACAAATAAATAATAGTATATAATTACAATGGTCACTTGACTTGAATCTATCTCAAAAAACATTAAACAATAGGGATATTACTACATGCATTTTCCGTCAATTAACTTTTACACTTGTCAGTATATATCAAACTCTTAATATTTCAAGTTTTGTTCAGTAAAATTTAGCCTTTCAAAAAGTAAACTGATAAATTAAGCTATACATTAATTTCTTGGTCGTCTTTTTTAAGTACCAAATAAAAAAACCCACAGGCCAATGTACTCTAGCAACGTGTGTCTGGTCTGCAAGCTCGGCCTACTGGCATTATACAGAATTTGGCTAAATAATCATAATTTTCGGACAAAACCTGCAAGGAATTGCAGTCAGATAAAAACTCCCTGTTTTTTTGTAAGGTACCAGTATGCATCGGAGTCGTACTGGAATCTTTGCAAGTTCACCTGGGGAGAAATCCCACGCCAGTCGGGACATAAACAATATAAACGAACGAAGAGATTTCTCAAACAGAATGAAACTATATAATGCAACGAACGTGTTCTATAACAAGTGAAATACTGAAATATATCGGTGAAATAAAATTGGTATTTCACTGTTTCAAAGCAGTGAAAATATCATTTTTATTTTCACTGTTTTTGCCGAACTACTTTTTAACCACATTCTAAACAAAAGTCCCATAATTTCACACCCAGAAACTCCAGCTCGTCCGCCATACAAAAGTATCATACACATGATTGACAGTGAGTGATTAATTACGTTAAAATACTTAGCTTTATCCAATTTCTCACCTATGAGATACATATTTCCCCTCATTTATCGGTGATAGAACATTAAATAAAATCGAAAAATGGCTGTATTTTTTTTATTTTTGATATAAACATAGGGTTGTTGGTATTCATTTTCTTAGTTAGATCATTTTCTATCCATCTATAGCAATTTTGAATCAAAATTTGAGAAAAAATTGATTTTCATTTTTTTTTTTCACCACCATCCAATTTTCACAGTATTGTCTAAATACTTGTATGATCATAGTCTGAAACCTATAAGTCACCTATAAAAAGTGGAAAACTACCTCTACAGTAAATGCATGAAATTGTGACAAATTTTGCACTTAGGTCAGCCCTGGACCGAGCATTTTTTAATGAATGAACAACTGATTGAGTATTACTCCACGATTCATGGTGTGACGAAGTGCAGACTTATCTAATAAAAAAAATCAATTGAGGCCAATATGTAATGAATTGATGTTTCCTTTTCATTGTATGATAAAGATAGATATGACTTCTTAAATACTTTTATCTGAAATTATCAAAATATTTTGAACTACTTTTGTTGCGTTTTCAGTAATGATGGTAGTAATCATTCTGAGGTTCTCCATAGGGAATAAGAAATGCTATAATTCCAAATTTTACTGAATATTTTGCAAAAAAACATAAAATAAAAAGAAAATTTGTTTGTTTCAGTTAAATATTGATTTTATTACACTCGTGAACATCAAACAAATGACATTTTCACTCGTGGCTACGCCACTCGTGAAAATATCATTGTTTGGTGTTCACTTGTGAAATAAAATCAATATTTCACTAAAACAAACAAATATCCTCTATTACTTACATTTCTCGGTATACGAAATCGAGCAGTCCATACACTCATAAAAATTGTCTTTAACAGAACTATTCCTGCATAAAATGCAAATTTTGCAAAAACTTCATTCTCAAAGCTCAGAGACGGCGCAGACATCCTTGGTGTTGAATTGAAAAATACAAAGTGCACTCTAAACCGTATGTAACACACAGATTATAACTTCGTCCTCGATTTTAACCATTACTAAATCAACATTGCAAGTATGTTCTCGCACAGGCGATAAACTCGGATAAACTATTACATGATAACACAAACATTTTCTTAAAGTTATAGTACCCTTCAAAATTTCCGTATTAGGTTATGGTCAAATAAAAGGTTTTCACTGATTGGCCGGACATTACGTAATATTTATCATGATCTTTAAAACGTTGTATATTGGGTTTTATTTTACATTAAAATACAAACTGGGTGAGAATCTTCAGTTTTTGTTAATAACAAGGTAAAACCTTTCATTGAAACCGGATATACATGATATCATCTTTATAGCGAAGATCCATGAAATTTTCAGTATAATTATCAATAATATTATTTAGCTTTTGATGTTAATGTGCAACACATAAAAGATTCACTTTGCATGCATTTTTATTTCGAAGCACTTGCACGGGGTATTTTATTTTGTTTCACATTTTTCTTTGTCTCGAGTGAAAGGCAAGCATTCGCTCCGCTGAATTTAGTGTCATTTTATAGGTTTCTTCCAGATTCAAAATACACAGATAAAACCAGGTTGTCTGATCCCTCGAATCTTTTGTCTTTCATTTCACCCTGAAGAAATAAACTAATTATTACATTAACAAAAAGAGAAAAAAAACACGCAAGGTTTGATCGGTGTGCAGAGTATTAAATGACACCATCTGTAAAATTTAACAGGTATTATTCTACTGCAAAAATGGAAAAGTTTTTTACCACATTAAATCCTTATTTCTTCTTAATGTTAATTATAATTTCAAGCAATGTGGACAGTGTTACAATCCAGCTGTAATTTTGAAGGAAAAATATATTTGACCATATGGTTTGAAACTGAAAAACCACATTCTTTTTACGACATTCAACACCATGGAGCGTTTACTAGAGTATGTAAAATCTATTGATATTCTGAAAAGGAAACGGTGCTATTCCTCAACTTAAAAAAGCCTACAGAAATCAAATGTTAGTTTTTATCAGATCAGGAATAACTAATTGGGAAATAAACAAGTCGACGTACTATTTAACGCGGTCGCCCATTCACGTTTTAAAAGCATACCATGCTTTTGCAACATATTTGCCGTGTGCGTCTGTACTTGAAAATTGTAGGTCTACAATTTTCAACAATTCTCACGAGCAAACATTACGCACGTGTAAAGGGATCAGCCGAATAAGAAAAATCAAGTGCACACTAGATTCATTCCCATTATCATGTCAAAATTCACGAATGTTGTAGCTTTTGGATTAATCTGTGACTATTGGCAATTAATCTTCTTTTTCTTGTAAGAGCACATAATATATAAATTTGCGTACAAGGATATTTAACTGATACAATCACATGCATTTGTAAAAAAGAGACATGACGAATGTTGTTATCAGTATTAATCAGGATATGTACGAAATAAAATGCATCGTTTTCTTGGGGTTTGCTAAGAGTGTACTTTCGCCTACGTAACCTTCCCAAAATAGAATGTGTCATTATTATTTAAACCAATATGCACATATTCATGTCTGCCATCTATCCATAATTAATCAAAATGCATCATAACACTTGCAATATCTATATTTTCATCTATGTTAAGATGGTTTTAAAGTAATATTGAATTAGCTATGTTTCGCTGGTTTTGAGCTGTTAATTTAACTAAAGTTATAACTGAAGGCGAGTCATTATGGCAAGCCAATTTACTATTTAATAAAAAAGAGATTATTTTCTTATTATAACAAAGGGGATATATTTATTAAATTAAAAAACATCTCTGTAAATAAGGAGATGTCTATCATAAAGATATCTAATTTTTTGAAAGATATTTCACAATACTAAAGAGATATCTCTCAGTGTAGTAGATATTTCTCTTAACCGTAAAGAGATATCTCTCCAACATAAAAAGATATCTATGAAACGAGTCATCTGTTTAAAATACAGAGATATGTCTTAACTTTAGAGAGATATGTCTGTAACTGTGAGAGATATCTTTCAAAAATAGAAAGATATCTCTCAAATGATGTTAAAGACTCAGTAGCACAATTAAATGTAACTCTTATTTTACCAAGAAAGATGTCTTACCAGCGGAAATGACCTTTATTTGTACCAAAAACATTTCCAATTTGCATTTTATTAATCGTAAGTACATGTTTGAAATATAGCGCAGTATTTTTTCAATGATATTTCAAAACAAGAGCTGTCCCTCATAAGTGACGAATGCCTCCAAAGAGGTGTCTCACAGTCTGTGTCCTTATGGAACCAGTACTTGCGCATGCTTTTGCAACATATTTGCCGTGTGCGTCTGTACTTGAAAATTGTAGGTCTACAATTTTCAACAATTCTCACGAGCAAACATTACGCACGTGTAAAGGGATCAGTCGAATAAGAAAAATCAAGTGCACACTAGATTCATTCCCATTATCATGTCAAAATTCACGAATGATGTAGCTTTGGATTAATCTGTGACTATTATTGTCAACAATTACTTCCAATGAATTCTATTTTCTACATCCGTTATTTTACATTAAACTCCTTAATGACTGAACATTTGACTGTAATGAAGAAGTGCTCTCTAGTTAAATCATTATTATCATTATTATCATTATTATTATTATTATCATTATTATTATCATTAAGCGAGTAATGTGAATGATACTGTTGAATGTTCTTTATCTTCTGGTAGAAATGGTAAAATTTAAGCAGAAGATTATCCCCTTTACGCACAAAAGTAACATGTCAAGTTCAATATCTCCCTTAGGCAATATTCAAGTACAATCGATAATCAATGATTTATGACCCTGTCCGTTATTTACGGATATTACCGAACCGTAGTTGTTTCCGTTAACTTCTAATCCCCAATACTTATCGATTGTCAGCTGATATAGCGGTTGGCACTTTTTCTGCCGTATGACCTCCGATTTTGCTCGCAACTTTCGAATTTATGGAGATTCAACAATACAGCAACGGTATCTTGAGGAAATATTACAACAATGGTAGCTTGCAAAAAAGCTATAGAAAGCGGCTGGCTTGGTTGTTGGTATTAGACGAATCATCTGACTGAGTGGTTCAAAGCCGTTTATGGCAGGATTTATGGGAAAACACACATTGAAGCTCCCAGACGTGTGGCATCCTTTTTCGTGCGCAGTTGAACCATTTGTTGTTCTCCCTCAAAATGGTCGATCACTAACACGGCCAAGTAGGATGCTTCAACTGAATGCTTTGAAAATACTAGTAGGTCAGAAATAAGAAATACTGATTTATTCCTTTAAAGGGACAGAAAGCCTCTATATTAATTAATTTTCAAAAATGAGGCATTTTTCGCCATAGGTTGTTCTTTGAAATTGTATTTATTTATCATTTTGAACACATAATCTATTTTTCAAAAATATAATCTGCCAGTTGTATGGATTGCCTCTTTAAAATATAGGACTGGCAATAAACTTTGATAAGACAGGTGGTTATCATTTTTAAACTAGGTTAATTACAAAAATCGACCCTATTCAGTAGAGATAAAACTGTTATCGCATATTTTAGTTATTTCTAAATTGGTAAACAGTTAACTCCGTGTATAACGAACTCATTGTGTTCCTTATATCCGGAGAATGTAATATCCCTATTTCATTTTCATATTAAACAAAGAAGGAATAAAATCGGGCCTTCTTTATATCCGGAATTTCGCTATTTTAGGAGTTGTTATAAACGGAGTTACTGTATTCATTTTTCAATAGGTGCTTAAAGTTTCTTAAAAGTATTATGGTCACTCTGAAAAGTAATATAACTTGAAAGGTGGACGGATTCAGGGGGCGTTTTTGCCTGGTTTGAAGCCCAGTTTCACGTGGTCACTTTTAATACAACTTTTTTTGGTGTCCGACTTCCTCTGAGAGGCCTTTTGTCGGAATCGACGTAACTCATTCTTTTGTTCAAAGATATTTGTTTTCATAGTTTATTGGCTGGCAAATGATCTATAAACTTACACTAGACTGCGTGTCATTATGAAGTTCGATTCTGACAGCTCCCAACCTACTTCTACGACAGAAACTAGTTGGTTGGACCATACATACTTCTTAAATCTACGAGCATAAATAAGCTAAAACGTAAATATTCTCTTTCCTCCGTGCTTTACAGAACTTGTCTACCTTTAAATTGTGACAGTACCATTAACTGTTTTTTTAAAGTGTCAGATTCTCAATAAAGGAGATACATGTAATAAAATCGCATATCTTGAAACTAGGTCTATCCGCCGTTTTCCTTTTCCCGCTTTGTTCTCAACTCTTTGGCATTTTACATGCACCTCTTGTTTTGTCTCCATGTGACCGAGGTGTGTAGGTAACCATTAAAACGTTGTGCCTATAATGAACAGCATCTTAAAGGGCCACTCCCTATATCTAGCAAATTATATTCTCCAAACATAGATTATGTGTTCAATGAACGTAAAATGATAAATAAATAAAAGTTCAAAGAAGAACATATGGCGAAAACTGCCTCATTTTACCACAATTATTAAATGTAGAGACTTTCTGTAATAAATCGCATCCACCCATTAATTGTACAACAACAACTCTACATAGATTGTTGAATGGTTTACGGTTCTGTGGCATATTTTAAACCGCTGAGACTGGAATGCATAGCTGAAACTTATAGGTTAAGTTTTAATATATTTCCAAAGAATTCATTATTCATGTTTTGGGGTTATTTAGTTTGACTTTAATTTAGTTATAGGGTATGTCCCTTTAAAGAGACTATCCCTTCTTCTAGCAGATTATTTTCCCGAAACATAAATGATGTGTTCAATGAACGGAAAATAATAAATAAATACATAAATGTTATAAATCGCATCCACCTATTTATTGTACAACAACAACTTAACATAGAGTATTCAGTGAACGGTTTAAGGTACCGCAATATGTTTCTAAGATACTTAGTGGAATGTACCGCTTAGCTTTCAAGTAAAGTAATCATACATGCAAATATTCTAATATTTATATTTTTGAAGTTACTTAGTTTGACATCAGTTATAGGGAGTGTCCCTTTAAGGTCTGACAAAAGGGAAACTTTATATAAATTGTTTGTGGGAAGTATGTAAACCTATACAGTACTCTAAACAAACAAAACAGCAACAGATGATGATTCTCGTTATTCCAAAACTAAAAATGACATCATCAATTTTAGACAAGGCTTGCATTTTTACACACCATTCCACTGCTTGTGGTAACTTAGTTACAAACAATTTCTGATATTTGTGTTCAAGTTAATTTCATGCACTTACAAAAACAAATACAAATACATACAGTTTATTTCACTCAAGTCATGTAAATAAATAACAATATGAAGTAAACATACTGAATCATCTTATATAAATCGAGGCTAATATTAACAATACCACTAGAAGATACGAGTGTTCATAAATAATATCAACTTAATATGAAAATCATATTTTAACACTATTGAAAATTTCTCCTATGTAGGCAAAGAAGGATTTGAGCGTGATGTACCTACCAAGTATATCACGGTAGGCGTCTGGAACTATTTTTGACTGCTGAAATTCACTCCCGCGTAATTTTCACACATCATCTATGAGTGGCATGAGCTAATACACTTGGATTTGTATTGTTGTGAATAAATTCACGTGATGTAAAACAGATCGTAGTAAAATTTTCTACACTTCCGGTATCGCCAGCAATATCACCAACAACAAAAAAGACCAATAGCGTTTTATTTGAGGAGTAAAAAGGAACAGCGAAAATGTCATGAAATGCATGGAATACTACAAGTTCAAGGCAGCGACTTCGTGTAAGAACATCAAATAGTACCCCTTCCAACTTTTTTTTGTGTTTAAATTAACGTGTTAGAATGGAAATAAATTTTACTTTTGAGTGATATACCGGTTAGTATATCACTGTGTCGTTTAGATGTTTCGTAATTAATCACTCAGGCCTTCGGCCTTCGTGATTAGATTACTACGCATCTACACTCCACACAGTGATATTCTAACCGGTATATCACTCAAATGTGAAATCTATTTCCTAAACACAACATGTTCGTTATCGTTAATTACAGCTTCTTGTAATCATAAAGAAAAACAATGCACACAGGGAGTATGTTCTGTATTGTTAATGCTATGTGTGCTATAAATGAAGTATCCATAATGAAATGTTTAAAAATTATTCATATGTTTATGACAGGTGTTAGAGCACACCTGCTTTGATCACTGTTATCAACATCGACACGTTTGTCCCAAACCCAACAATATATGCCAGAGCACGAGCTGGTTGTCGAACTGCAAACATGTAAACAAAAGTATGAAGGAGACGGGATCCAGAAAATAACCGGAAATGAAAGGTCGCGCTTGCTACATCCGGGTCAGTAAGCATGTAGAGAAGACCAATTAAAACAAACGGTAGCACGTTCTCAATGTCGTTCTGGTGGCATCTGAAATTGTACAAATGTATGAGAAGTGTTAGACATTGTGCAACATGATCTGCAGATGTCAGTTACAGAGTTGATACCCTGAGCTAACGTGTTTTGCCTAATACTATCATTTCTTCACTGATGCTGATATTTTCCCATGTCAGTGTATTTCTGCTTTTTTTCTTTGTATTTTTCCTTGATTGTTTCAAATATACATTGATGCAAATCTTGTCTAACTGGGAGTAAGTTGCTACTAATAAAACATGATACATGTTTTATATATGCGGGGATGTACAGGTTAAAGGTCCAATACTAACGAAAGCGAAAATTCAAATATACTTTAAAAAACACAGAAATAAGTTATTTTTAATAAAAAATGAAAGTTGGTATGTAGAAATTCTAAATAAACTCCAGTGCATGTACAATTATTTTTCTATGCATTATGAACAAAGTTAAAAAGACCTGGGTAGTCATTTTGTCGAATCACTGATATTTCAACATAATACATATACTTTTCTTCGTGTTTTAAACACTTTCTGTAAATGTTAACCTGCAAATCTTCATTATTTAGTGTCTTGCATAAGGTAATGTAATTGCCATTGGATGACGCAGCCATGCCTTTGATACATATTCCTACAAGCTAACCACTTAATGTTAACTGTACACCTTTGGCATGTGAAATGTTATATTTACCTTCTAGTTCTTTCAACATCTTCGTCGGGCGTTACAGTCACTAGTTTTTTGCTTCCGTAGTCTTCTGGTGATGGAAACACCTGAAATGATACCGCAAGTTCATTCTTCAATACGTTTATCGTAAACAGGCACATATACATTGCACATATAAAAATATAAGTTGACACAATTATTGAGAGTCCGAAATATTTTTTTGTTATTGCTGTATAGGCAGTTAATGATCTCAAGTAATACGTTTTAGCTAGTCAACAACCAATCACTGTTTCCAAATGTTTTAAAGTGGAATTATGCGCATTTTTTCAAGTAAAAATCAAGCTGAAATAGGTCTGTGTACAAAAGGGTAGAGGAAATAATAGCTTACACCAAACTCTTCCTGCTACCAGGACGAAAAAATAACTTTCCAAATATTACTTTTCTTATTTTGACTGGGAGAGTCTTTTTAGAAAAAAAACAACTGCATGCAGGAGTTGCTTCCCTTCCACTGCCGAAATCTCTACTAACAACAACAACACAAGGAAGGAACTATTATTTTATCAGTCCGATTGTTTATTTCTAGAGCACCCAAACTTCAAATACTTCTGCGGCATTATCATTAATTTAACACATTTAAATGCACTGCAGCCAAAAATTGCTTTTATAAAACTGTCGCCAAAAATACACTATGTGCAGTAAGATGCGCATAATGTCACTTTAATGTAAGCTTTCGTGTCATTTGCACTCTTTCGTGCAGAATACAAATCATTTTAAAACACGAGACTGCTATGACGTAACACGTGTTTAATCAAGCTTCTTATCGCTGATTAACGAGATATTGTTCTTGGTATACACTGTACAGTCCAACCTCCCAGAGTGACACCTCTCTAGAGCAACAACTTTCCCCAAAGACACACATATTCTTTTCTGTTGCGTTAGTCTATATGATTCGACCACTCCGGAACAACTCCTGTCTACAACAAACACATTTCCAAGTCTCTAGGGGTGTTCGCTCCTGAGAGGTTGTACTGTACTGTAGTACACCGTATGCATATAGAGAAAGTGGGAAATAAACAGCAGAGATTAAACAGCGAGTACCAAATTATACTTGCTTAAGATAATACTAAGATAAAGCTGCAACGTTATTGAAATTGACCGAGCAGTGCTAACCATATATAAAAACAAGTTAATTCAATACTAAAATGAAAAGAAAAGAAGGATTAGGTGTATCGAAACAATAACACGTGCACAAACTTGCGTTTCCTTGAAAGCTTGCATACATGTACTAGCGTATATGCATACTTGGCTGTATTGTACTTGGCACAGTAGCTAGATGTGGCACATACATTAATTAATTCACGCAAAACGTTTTGAATGAAAACTGCCTACATGGAGAGAGAGACACAGATATATGAAGATAGCAAGAAACAAATTCTTACTTTGCGTGGGAGTCGATATCTGGCGGTCCAAATACTCATTATGATCGTTTTAAATAGAACTATTCCTGCATAGAATGCGAATTTCAGGAACACTTCCTTATCGAAACTAACCGTTTCCCCGGCCATTTTCAATGTCCAGATACAGAATTTATTAAAATGTATAAACGTTGCTGGATATTTGTCCCTATTTCTGACACAGATTTAGACTTAGAGAAGATAACGCCAGTTGTGCAAATATCTAAATCCTGTGCTCAGGGTGTCCTATTAAATTGTATTATAATATACAGCGCTGTGAAAAGAGGTTTACTTTTGAAATTTAAACAAAGGCTCAGGTCGGAAGAGGGTTTAGTCTTTAAGACCAGTATGCTTTACTGAAGAAATCCTTTCACAGGAGCACAATTACTAATTTAGTGTTCTCAATTCTTCATAAAATTTAACATGTAAAGAAAACTCCGTATATAACGGCTCCCTTCCGGCTATTTACATTTGATCTTTATATCGGAGTTTGTTATATCCATATAGCATTTTCAAATAACATAAAGAAGGAAAAATTATCGGGTCTAGAAATTGTGTTCCTTATATCCGGGTTTTCGGCTATATCTGGAGCCGTTATGTACATAGTTTAATTACTGTATACATATTGTAATATTACAGACGGTTTGTCGTATTTCAAAAGCAAGACTGAATAGTTAACTACAATGTATTTTTTAAACAAAAATGTGTGTCCAGAAATTATTAGCACAGTAAGACGCACACATGACTGTGTCAGCTCAACTCCGCCGCACCTTCTATACAGTACAAGCCTATAATTTAGAGAAAGACGAACAACATGTACAGCTGCTGCCTGTACATGTAAATAGTCCCATCTTTTAAACTTTGTGTGCTATAAATTAAACCTTTGAAAACACACGTAAATTTTAATGTATATTTCAATACGGTGCTTTAAATATTTATCATTTTAAACAAGTACAAAATGTTACTGAACATCTACGTTGTAGGTGCAACTGCTTTATAGTAATAGCGAGGAATTTGGTGACCTCATTTTCAGTAGTACCAATGACAAATCCTGTTTGCTTTAATCCGATCTATTTAAACATACAAACTACAACAAATCATCTCTTAACACAACTAACGTCGGTTGAAAGAGCATAATTAGGGACATTGGTTGCGGATGAAATACATTTGTAAGCCATAAGTTTTAGAAATATTATCAAGTCAGACTCTGTAAAGTAAACCTGTGCCAACAACTACTTCCAAATGATGACTAAGTACACTCCTGTGAATTAATAGATTGACAGATAGAAAGCAATCTTAGGTAAAATGTATCTAAGCCTTGAATGTCAAAGCTCGCCTTTTTAACGTCCACACCTACGGGTTTGAGTGGGCATTGAGGACAATGCGTTCAATAATTTCATTCCTAACAATCGGCACGTCATATACTCAAAAACGTGTTAACATGTCTTGTAAACAACTAGAATCTATTTCCTTTTTGTTCTTCTGACAATTTTTCACATGTATTGTATTGTTGCTTTCAGCACTTGGATAGACATTGATATATTCACGGCTAGGCCTCCCAAGAACCCCGGAGCTCGAGGATTAGAAAATCCGTTCAAAAAGGCAAATGTGTATAGCAGCCGACAAAACGCAAATATCCGGAAGTGCCAGGTGGCGGTATCAACATCCGGGGCTGTAAGAACGTATATAAAGCCCATCAAGACGAATGGAATCACGTTCTCAAGGTCGTTCCTATGGCATCTGAAAAGGAAACGGGACTATTATATCTGACAAGATATATATTATATCAGCAAGACGTCACGGAGTTTATATGATAATACCATCCTTACTCATGTATGTATATGTCGGGAGGGTTCAGTCTGTGAAATACCTTTGATTGGATAAAGGCTGCGCTAAAACCCGTATCTTTTTATGATCCTGATGATATTTGAAAATATAACATGCGCCGTGTGAAGAATTTGTGACAATTTTTAATCAATTTACGAGATGTAGATCAATTTTAGCTTTTATTTCTGTGCCCTGCTGAACCGCTGACAACACATGAAATACACCCTTAATGGTTATTGAACTTCTTAAATCGCCAGTAATATCTACCTTCTAACCCTTTCAATATCGGGGTCCCTGTGTACTGTATTTATAGACTTTGGTCCATTTTCGGTAAACAACCAGTAATCTTCGGGAAGTGGTAGCGTCTACAATTGAAGAAACAATGAAGAAATATGTCATCGGTAAGCATTACAGCATTGTTCAAGAAACCATGTCTGTTATATTGTTCCCACTTATAGAACTTACACTTACATCTTCCACGTATAACTATTTCTTTATATTGCTACGACTATCATCTGGTGCGACAGAGCATCGTTGACCTCATTGTCGTGTTTTCACAGGTTTCGTGCTACAAAGTTGTCGCCCTTTACATGATATATACATTTCATGTTTAGGATAACTATATAGTGACGTAACAGAAGAACACATTTTATACAGTGTAAGTACACTGGCTAATCTTTAAATACCCTGCAGGTTGTTAATGAAACGACTGTAAACGTGTACAGCAAACTCCGTATATAACGAACCTCTTGGAACCATTTAGATATGATCTTTAACCCGGAGTTTAATATATCCAGATAGCAATTAGATATTAAATAAAGAAGGAAAAAAACATCGGGTCTTGAAAATTTGTTCCTAATATTCAGAATTTCGCTATATCCGGAGTCGTTATATATGAAATTTACTGTACACATATATGTGTTACGTCACTATCACTTTATCCATACCTTCCTGTACTTACGTGAGCACTGAACATGCACATACCTTCCTAGGTAAACGATATCTTGCTGTCCAAACACTCATAAATATCATTTTAAAAACCACAAACGCTGCATAAAATGCGAATTTTGCGAAAACTTCATTCTCTAAACTTATTAATATTGCAGCCATAATATGACAGTAGTTTGATGATATCGACCTACTTATACATGATAAAGGTTTAAGTTTTACCCACTCTTCACGGTATGACAGCAGTCAGTTAAAGGAAAGTGTTAATAATTAGTATATGCTAGAGACGTATGTTGAACCGTATATGTCCCGGAACGTATATATCACACGTGTGTGATATATTCGACCGTAAATATAACACGTGTTTAATGTGACATATTCGTTTGGTCATTTTTGACAGTTTACACCGAAACGTATATGTCTCATAGGTTGTGATATTAAAGTGCATGAAAGTACAAATTATACTTTTGCTTAAGTCATTCCAGGAAGAGGATCGGAACCGATCCACAGGAGCCGGCCATGCAGATATATCAAGTTTACTCTGTGTTTAAGTTCCAATAATTGTTGATCGCATGTCGTTTACCTTGGACTTTCTTGGATAATCATGTCATTGCATTTCGGCTCTCCACATTACACCTATATACATGTATATACCTATATGGATGCCTCCCAAACATCGTTACATTTCGTTTTTATTTGCCTTTTTCTGCTGTGAGATATTCGTTTTCGTGTTCCTATAAAATTCGAAGTCAAACGTATACATATTATGTGCCATATACGTTTCACGCGAAGACTATTTTCGACCGAATATATCACACGTGTGACATATGCGGTCGAATTTTTTCTCTCGTGTGATATATACGTTCCGGGACATATACGGTTCAACAGACGTATATGTATAGGTTTTTCTAAGCCTCCTAGGTCCATTTTTGCGTAATCGGGTATTATCAGTCTGATTTTGCAACGCCTGACATAAAGCCTGCTCTTCTACCTTAAAATTTGGATTTAATAATATACTCGTAAAGAAAAGTTCAATTTAAAAAGATATCGCTAGATTTATTTATTTTGTCACAGTAAGCAGGAATATTGGTACATGTAGTTCGTATGCTAACTGTGCAATTAAAAAGATAATTTCATAAAGGGGCTTATTAAGAGCTGTTTACTGCAGGAGACAAGTAGTACTGGGGTCACTTATCCGTGCGTGCGTCCTCGTTACTATTTTAGTCAGTAAATACTGGTTCCTAAAGATCGACACCCTGTAATTTAGTGGTACAAATTAACTGAAGGGAGGTAAGAAAATAGCGTAACATATTATCTTAAAATGAGTTAGCTCCAATTTTGCAACCGTTGAAACCTACATATTGCTTAAAACAGGTACGTTTTTCTTGCACGTCTACCATTATCAATATACAAAAAAAAAGATAGCAAAATAACAGCATGTTAACGTCCTGATCACGTGACCGGAACATAGGCGTGCAAGAATACCCAAACTCACTTTCGTTTTAGCTGACACTTCAGATTTAGTCATAGAAACCTTTAATATGGATAAAAGTCACATACAGTGGATCTTTTTACGACTGAACATCAACAAAAGCCATTCTGCCATGAAAGAGGTTTTTAAACACAGACGAAAATGGTACTATATTTTAATAGGGTCTACGTTTGGCTGGCCCGCGGAGGAACACCGCCTATTTGCAGGATTCATACCTATAACCTGGTACTGCGGTGAACATTCGGCTCGACATACAGGTTTACATTTTCACTGAACGGTATGTTCATGTACATTATAAAATTATATTCATCTTTCTGCCTCGCACAGGCACAGAGAGGACATTGTATCATTGTTTTACTAAACAAACGTGTCGTGTTTGTTTACGATTTGTTTTTATGTAACATTTACACCATGACAATCATCGATTATACCACTTTTCCACGGCTGTAGACATGTTTTTTTTCTCCTGAGTCCACACCAAACGGATCTGTTGGTCAGCGGATACTCTGCCAAAAATCCGAAATGCGAGCGAAATTATATATATAGGAAAATAATATTTGGTCCATCAAATTTCTTTGGAGCGAAAAATAATAACTGGTAATAAGTGTGATACAATTTTCAAAGGATAAAAGGTTCCTTTAGCATCTAAAACAAAATACATGTACTAGAATCATATTATTTTCAAACTATAACAGCTAACATGAATGCATGTACTTTACTTAAGTTTTATTATGAGTTTTAGAGAAATTGAAGCGAGCCAGTCCGATTTTTGATTGCTCATAATCGGCTATAGTAGGTATAGAATCTATGTAAACACATGTGCTTAGTTGATCCTTTCCTAAACAGTGGAATAATGGTTTAAACTGTCCCACTGTGAATAATTGCAACTGAAAACGGGTGTTTAAAATGTTAGTCCTAAAGTCTCGCCGGCTATGCGCAGATACGAACTATTGACTAGATCATTGGGTTTGTACTACAAATGTACATGCAACAATACAAAAATGCTAGAAATCTAATACCCGTATGTACATGAAAGATTACGAGCGTAACTTTATATATTGTCGGGAAAAAATGTAAAATATTTTCCTATTATTACTTTGTGTTTAATGCTATCTGCTAAAATTACCTGGCGTGAACACATCCGTTTTGTAATGTCATGACAGAGGCCTATCTAAACCTGAAAAACATTTGAGACGTTTAAAGTTTTCGTGGATGTTACAATTTCAAAGTATTACATTTTTGCATATCTTTAATATTTGTTTATACAAAGAATGGAAAATATTAAACAGAGACACATTTTTGTGATTGTAGTTAAAATTTGGCGAGATTTTAATTTTCAAAAAACTAATTATACATTCATACCTTTAACAATACCATTAGTGATATTTACAGTGTAAAATGATTCAGTCAGCTATATACAATGTAGTATAGTTGGTATAAAATGTAAAAAAATTTATGTGGGTAAGTCGTTGCTACACATGTATATAGATATCTAATTTACTACAGGTTGCATAGTGTATTGTAAATGATGAGTAGCTATAGAGGTATTGTTGTTGCTGTTAAAAAGTCACAAATACTAAATACTAAATAGTAATAAAGGAATGAACAAAAACTTAAAACGTTTAATTACAGAGATTAGCCATGGCACAAAAGGAGACTAAACTACACGGGGCAGCTCCAGAGGTAAGAATAGAGAATCTGATACAGATCAACTTTGGAGTTTTGTTCGTTTTTTCGCAGTTACCTAGTTACATGTACGTGTAGATAAATGTCAAACAGGATTACGATAACAATGATCAAAATAATCTCTAAACAAAAGTTGATCTTTGAAAAATGTACATGTAAGAAAATAATGAAAGCTAAAATGTAGCCTATCATACGGCAAGGTGAAAGTATTCTAGAACTACACAGGTCTCAGTAGCAGTCACCTTCCGAATGTGCTTAACACTTCAAATATAATTTATTTCATTATTTTCTAAGATTTTTTTCATTGATCTACTTTTGTTTAGAGATTATTTTGATCATGTGATTCTCCACCGTAAACTGTGTGACTTTGACAATTATCCACTGATCTGTTAATATATATGTATTTTCGGCGTTGCTGAATATGCTGGGTTTTACCTACTTTTTGTACCAATGGGCGAGCGGTGACTGGAATTTGAATACGACACTCTTTTATCATGGGACGCTTCGTTGATAAATAATGCAGCTGCCGACTTAAGATAGTTCATCTTTTTTCAAAGGAATTTATGTTTATGTATATACTAATATGTACCTCGACCTGGCGCCGTTTATCTCTTTTTAAAGATATTTCTTCTTTAAACATCTACTTAGTACTCCCGGTAAGTCCAAGGTGAAGTCAATACTGACACATTAAGAAGGACTCTAACTAAACCTGTGATCTTTTTAGTCATCCAGACTATTTGGAATTAGCAAACTTCTCTGTTCTCTTCACAGTATGGTCCGTGTGCCGTAAAGGACTTGAAAGAAGGGGAGACTAAATATTGGTGCAGATGTGGACTAAGCAAGAAACAACCTTGGTGTGATGGTAACAGTTCTTTGTTGTTTTCATCTACAATTTGTACGCCATAGGTAGTTTTTAAGCATTACGTCGTCGAAACATCTGCCCCACGTACAGGTTACGGTAAATAATTAGCCGTACATTGTAGCTTAAATAACAAACGTCGGCATCCGACGATACCACAAATAAATCATGTAGATACTAGTAGCAATAATGTGTAACTTTTATCTCACATTTGAACAACGTGCCCAAATTGAGAATTTAGGATCATCCTTTGTCCGTCGTCGTACGTCAACAATTTTGTTCAAATTACGTCTCATAAACCACTTGAAAGAAGTTGATGAAACTTGACAGTTATGTTCCTTTGATGGTCCTCTACCAAAGTTATCCAAAGAATTCAATTCCATTCCACGCAGAACTCTGGTTTGCTAAAGCACAATCGGAAAAACTTTAAAACAAACTTATCTCAGAAACCGCAAGGCTCAGAGCTTAGATATTTGGCATGTAGCATTGTCTGGTGAACCTCTACCAAGATTGTTAAATCAGGATCCCTGGGTCAAAACTGACATCACCCTGGGGTCAATTAATTTTACAAAGGTTTCTATAGGAACATCTGGCGTTGGCTAGTGGACCTCTTCCAAGATTGTTAAAATCTTGCTTCTTGGACCCGCCCGAGCAATCAGCGACTAACTTACGAACCACCAACCACTGAATTCCTCAGCAACCAGAGATTGCTTATCAACTGCCAACTCTGACTAGTGACTATTAACTTCATTAGCAACCTCTTACTTCCCTAGCAGCCAGTGACTTCCTTAGCAGTCAATGATTTTCTTAGCAACCATTAAATTCCTTAGCAACCAGTGTCTTCCTTAGTAACAACCAACATGGACTAGCTACCAGTGACATCATTAGCAACCTCTTACTTTCCTAGTACTTAGCTAGTGACTTTCTTAATAGTCAATGAATTCCTGAGCAATTAGTGACTTCCCCTTGTAACCAGGGACACGTTTAGCAACCTGTGGATTTTCCTAGGAATAAGTGACTTTCTTAGCAACTATTTACCTCCTTAGCAACCATTGACTTTCCTTAGCAACCATCGATTTCTTTAAGATCTTTTGCATCGTTTTGCCAATAATGACTTCCTTAGTAACCATTGACATCCGCAGTAACTAGCAACAGTTACCTTCTTTAGCAATCACTAACTTCCCAAAGTGACTTGTAATTTTCTTATCAACCAATGACTGCCCCTGGCAGCTGGTAACCTTTTGCGACCATTCACTTCTTAAGAAACCAGTGACTTTCCTTAGCAACCAGTTACTTACGTATTAACTACCGACTCCCTTTTGCAACAAGTGACTCACTTTGGTTAGTGCACTGAGCGATTTAGGGCTATTTTGCCCTATTGTCTGGTATTAGACTTTGAAATTCTTTTTTAATAAGACATATGAAAATATATACTGCATGTACATGCATAAACTCTGTTGCTCTTTCAAGTCATCCATATACCATATTTTCTTCTGACAACTACTTTTAAATTAGGAACTACGACGATGGCTGCCACATGTCTAGTCACCGTAAGGTTATAATTTTCCGTCGTTAAATGTCTACTTATATTTTGTTTAATTTCATAGGATCTCATAAAGACACAGGTATCACACCATTGAAATGGACAGTTGACAAAACTCAGGAGCAGTTTTACATTTGTAACTGCAAGCAGACGAAAAATCCGCCATATTGTGACGGAAGTCATGTCAATGCACCTGCGGAAGTAAAAGAGCGGAAGGAGAAGTGCGCGCGCAAAGATAATCATGGTGCACAGTGTAAACTCTGCACAAACTGCGGCTGGGCGCCAGATTTTTGATGTCGTCACATAATCTAAACAATCAAACAGCACAAATGTTCTTATAGTTTAGACTTTCTAGATCCAAGCTTTCACTAGCATTAGACGTTCAAAATGTAAAGCGTCTACGTGCATTCTTCAACATACATGTATATAATTATGTTGTAGCTGTCTTTGTAGCTTTCTTCGTAAATATCTAAATAAAATATTCATAACTTATCAGACATACTAGTAGATTTTTTTTTAAACCTTGACGCGGTGACCAATCTATGGGTTATTATCAGGTTACGAGTATATTTTGAAAGCGACAGCTTTCCAGTGCTACAACACCCGAGCCGTTATATACAGTTGTATGAAATGATGCATACAAATACGAAAATATATCTGTATACGGTAGTGAATGGATCGGTAAGCGAAATCGCACATACATGTGCGTTACGGAGCCGACAAGTTTCCAGTACCTTTTCATTAAACTTTAGGAAAATACCAAGACAAATATGTAAGACAAACAAAAGAAACAGGCAACATTATTTCTTTACTATATTTTTCACTTTCGGCTGGTGTAATTAGACAGTTAACAGAAAACTGTCCCATGCCATTCGTCCTGGGAGAAGCATGCAGCACTTCTCAGTGATGTTTGCACTGTTTGAGTCTTGCTAAATCCATGATATATTAATAATTTCTGTCATGAGCACGAGGTTCAGATGGAAATATCCGTCACCGAGGGTACTGTTTTGGCGGGAACGAGGCTCTGCCGAGTTCCCGTAAAACAGTTGCCGAGGTGACGGATATTTCCATCAGAGCCAAGTGTCTCATGATGGAAACTTTTTCTTGCTACCGTCTTTGCTCTTTTAAAGAAGATTTCTAAATGCAAACTCATCAAAATGATGATTATCTGAAAAACAAACGATTTTCCGACGTTCTGTTTGGGAAATTGCGTCACAGTGTTTATAACGTTACGTCATAAGTGATTCACGAGAGTCGTCTGGCATAGGAGGCGTGCCAGACCGGTTTTTCCGGCATGGGCAATATCACCGGAAATGCCGATCCGATATGCAAGAAATGTATTTCCTCATGCCTTTAGTTTCGACTTCTCAAAAATGCGTACAGGTTATTGTTTTGACTTAACTCTTTAAGTATTAAATAGATGAAAGAAAATTAGGTATTATGGTAACACCTGCTAAGAATTGTTAAGTAAAAGCAACTTTTGCGTGCATAAACCGGAACATTTTATGCATTTTTCAGGATGCAATATGTTTCTTTCAACGAAATTGATGGATGAAGCCCATTAGCATGTAGACATGCATTGATACATCCTATCAATGTAATTCTTAGCTTTCTGAACGCTTCATCGTTTTCATATATTTATTAAAACTGACTCTGAGATGTGTATAATTGTCAACTTCTTCAATATTACTGTTACCAAAGCGACATGTTCGATCAGTTGGAAAATGTATGGACTCATTGAAAACAATACCACATGTTGAAGAGTTATCCTAACTCCACTTGCAAGAGTATTCATTGCATAAATATATCAAGCATTTTCTGTAGACATGCTTGAGACAATGATTATAATACATGTACCATATCGTCAGCGACACACAAAGAACTGCAGTCTAATGCAGACTGTTTTTATGACTACGACATAGGTTACAACAGAAAGATAAAAGTCGTACAATTCGATGTTGACCGACCATCATTGAAAATGGGATTCCTTTTGACATTCAAGATACATACAAGAGAATCAGGCATGTAACAGCAAGGCGGGGAGCGTCAACAAACACAGAACGACGTCTGTAGGTGTTGTGCTGGACACAACTTCTTGTAGATCTGTGATAATGCTGTATTTCTGTCATTCCATGACACATTTACAGAAAAATATAAGTGAAAATGTTTGCAAATATATTAAATTTTCAGCTTTGATGAACAGTAAGTGATAAAGATGTATTCAATATGTTGTAATATTTTGAATGAAATAATAAAATTCAGTAATATTTTTGTTTTTCATACGGTGCCTTGAACATACAATTGTGCGACTCTGCATTGACTTTGATATATCATGTTCGTGCATGCCCTATTTGGCCTTTTAAACGTGTGTGCACGGTGCCTAGGTCGATCTTTTAGAGCCTGCTATACCGTTCTAAAGGGTTCGATTTATCCCTAATTAGGCTGGCAATCCCCACCGGGGTGGCATACCAATGGTTGTCAAAGTTTGATATAGTTTCCCTTTTTCGTTATAAAGTGGGAGTCTAGTAACATCTTTTCTAAAAATATTTCTAGTTACATTAAATGTTTTATACTCAGTTTTATTTACTCTATGAGTTTTCCTATTTCATAATGCCTGGTCCCGGTTTCGCGACAATAATAAAGTCATTGCTTAGCTGAATATATTATTTTAAAGACGAATTGTCACTAAAAATGAAGATACTAATTGGTGTCCTTTTAACAAATGAATTAAGATGTCGAACGAAGAAAAGGTTATATAATACTAAATGCAAGTCAGATACATTATAACGACAAATTCATTTAAGTACAACTCAAGATTTGATAGAATTACTTGCTATAAAACAATCATTTTCTGCAAAAATACTGACATGTGTATATAGAAGGGTAAATATGATTCTGACAAACGAATTATTTAAATGAATTAACGTGTAACAGGCTTATATGTGAGCAAATTACTGAGTAATTAATTTTTTTTGTGAGAAAATTACTGAGTAATTTTTTTTTTGTGAGACTGAGGCCAGTTCTGAGTATTACTCAGCGAACGCTACTCAGTAAATATTAGAGTGAGCATTATTCAGTGAGAACTGCTGACAGTAAACAATTAACAATTAATTCAGCACGACTTTTACTTAGCACTACTAAGTGAGCATTGTTCAGTGAGCATTACTCGTGGAGAGCAATACTAAGTGAGCATTGTTAAGTGAGTACTACTAAGTGACCATTGCACTTCTAAATGAGCATTGCACTACTAAGTAATCATTGTTCAGTGAGTACTACTCGTGGAGAGCACTACTAAGTGAGCATTGTTCAGTGAGAACTACTCGTGGAGAGCACAACTAAGTGAGCATTTGTCAGTGAGAACTACTCGTGGGGCCTACTAAGTGAGCTTGTTCAGTGAGCACTACTCGTGGAGAGCACTACTAAGTGAGCATTGTTAAGTGAGCACTACTCGTGGAGAGCACTATTCGTGGAGGCGTTACTAAGTGAGCTTGTTCGTAAGAACTACTCGTGGAGAGCACTACTAAGTGAGCATTGTTAAGTGAGCACTACTCGTGGAGAGCACTACAAAGTGAGCATTGTTCAGTGAGCACTACTCATGGAGAGCACTACTAAGTGAGCATTGTTCAGTGAGAACTACTCGTGGAGAACACTACTAGGTGAGCATTGTTCAGTTAGCACTACTCGTGGAGAGCACTACTAAGTGAGCATTGTTCAGTGAGAACTACTCGTGTAGAGCACTACTAAGTGAGCATTGTTCAGTGAGCACTACTCGTGGAGAGCTCTACTAAGTGAGCATTGTTCAGTGAGCACTACTCGTGGAGAGCACTACTAAGTGAGCATTGTTTAGTGAGCACTACTCGTGGAGAGCGTTACTAAGTGAGCATTGTTCAGTGAGCACTACTCGTGGAGAGCACTACTAAGTGAGCATTGTTCAGTGAGCACTACTCGTGGAGAGCACTACTAAATGAGCATTGTTACTAAGCGAGCATTGTTTAGTGAGCACTACTCGTGGAGAGCACTACTAAGTGAGCATTGTTCAGTGAGCAGTACTCGTGGAGAGCACTACTAAGTGAGCATTGTTTAGTGAACATTACTCGTGGAGAGCACCACTAAGTGAGCATTGTTTAGTGAGCACTACTCGTGGAGAGCACTACTAAGTGAGCATTGTTCAGTGAGCACTACTCGTGGAGAGCACTACTAAGTGAGCATTGTTCAGTGAGCATTACTCGTGGAGAGCACTACTAAGTGAGCATTGTTTAGTGAGCACTACTCGTGGAGAAAACCACTAAGTAAACATTGTTCAGTGAGCACTACTCGTGGAGAGCACTACTAAGTGAGCATTGTTCAGTGAGCACTACTCGTGGAGAGCACTACTAAGTGAGCATTGTTCAGTGAGAACTACTCGTGGAGAGCACTACTAAGTGAGCATTGTTAAGTGAGCACTACTCGTGGAGAGCACTACTAAGTGAGCATTGTTCAGTGAGCACTACTCGTGGAGAGCACTGCTAAGTGAGAATTGTTCAGTGAGCACTACTCGTGGAGAGCGTTACTAAGTGAGCACTGTTTAGTGAACACTACTCGTGGAGAGCACTACTAAGTGAGCATTGTTCAGTGAGCACTACTCGTTGAGAGCACTACTAAGTGAGAATTGTTCAGTGAGCAGTACTCGTGGAGAGCGTTACTAAGTGAGCATTGTTTAGTGAACACTACTCGTGGAGAGCACTACTAAGTGAGCATTTGTCAGTGAGAACTATATTCGTGGAGAGCACTACTAAGTTAGCATTGTTCAGTAAGAACTACTCGTGGAGAGCACTACTAAGTGAGCATTGTTAAATGAGCACTACTCGTGGAGAGCACTACTAAGTGAGCATTGTTCAGTGAGCACTACTCGTGGAGAGCACTACTAAGTGAGCATTGTTCAGTGAGCACTACTCGTGGAGAGCGTTACTAAGTGAGCATTGTTTAGTGAACACTACTCGTGGAGAGCACTACTAAGTGAGCATCGTTTAGTGAGCACTACTCGTGGAGAGCACTACTAAGTGAGCATGGTTCAGTGAGACCTACTCGTGGAGAGCACCACTAAGTGAGCATTGTTCAGTGAGCACCACTCGTGGAGAGCGCCACTAAGTGAGCATTGTTCAGTGAGCACTACTCGTGGAGAGCACTACTAAGTGAGCATTTGTCAGTGAGAACTACTCGTGGAGAGCACAACTAAGTGAGCATTGTTCAGTGAGAACTACTCGTGGAGAGCACCACTAAGTGAGCATTGTTTAGTGAGCACTACTCGTGGAGAGCACTACTAAGTGAGCATTGTTCAGTGAGAACTACTCGTGGAGAGCACCACTAAGTGAGCATTGTCCAGTGAGCACTACTCGAAGAGAGCGCTACTAAGTGAGCATTGTTTAGTGAGCACTACTCGTGGAGAACACTACTAAGTGAGCATTGTTCAGTGAGCACTACTCGTGGAGAGCACCACTAAGTGAGCATTGTTCAGTGAGCACTACTCGTGGAGAGCACCACTAAGTGAGCATTGTTCAGTGAGCACTACTCGTGGAGAGCACTACTAAGTGAGCATTGTTCAGTGAGAACTACTCGTGGAGAGCACTACTAAGTGAGCATTGTTCAGTGAGCACTACTCGTGGAGAGCGCCACTAAGTGAGCATTGTTCAGTGAGCACTACTCGTGGAGAGCGCCACTAAGTGAGCATTGTTAAGTGAGCACTACTCGTGGAGAGCACTACTAAGTGAGCATTGTTCAGTGAGAACTACTCGTGGAGAGCACCACTAAGTGGGCATTGTTAAGTGAGCACTACTCGTGGAGAGCACTACTAAGTGAGCATTGTTCAGTGAGAACTACTCGTGGAGAGCACTACTAAGTGAGCATTGTTCAGTGAGTAGTACTCACAGCCGGAGCCTAGTACAATGACTAGGCCTACTACTCATAGTAAACAGAGTTCTGTGAGTAGATCTTCTGTTTATCACTGATCAGTCTTTTCTGTAGCTATTTTGACAGTTGTGAAATCCAAAACACAGTCGTAACTTTTTCAAATCTGAACGAGACATGTGTGACCACTCATCAGTTTCCTATCTCATTTAGTCTGGTCCAGCACAGGGAACCAGACTCTACAGCATGCCAGTACGAAAGGGAACCAGACCTATCTTATTAAGTAAAACATCGACAAAAATGTGTTTCCTCTTTTTCATTTAGATTATTTATAGTCCTGGTCGACCTAGGGATGAACTAAGCAAGACCCCAGTATGACTCCCATGCATACTGGTACCTAACAAAATTTAAAAAGTAAGGGTGTTTTGTTTTACTTGACTGCAATACCCAGCTTTGTCAAAATATTATGTTTATTTACTCCTAAATTGTGTAAAATGCCAGTAGCTAAAGATAGGCCTGAGAGCGTATATAGACCAGTCATGGATTACCAGCGAAAAAAAATGTTTTCAAAACGTTTGGACTCGTCGTTCCTATATTAAATAACCGAAGGGAAGTAAGAAAATCGCGTTACTATATATTATTTTTATTGAGTTAATTCCCTTCATGCACCGCATGTAACCAGGTATTGTGATGAAAATTCGACTTGAGATACAGGTCTAACATTTTGACGGTATGTACATTTTATCATTTATCTACTTGCCCCACAAAGGCACAAAGAGGACTTTCCTTTAGTGCTCGGGTAACCAAATAGTCGTGGTGTTTTTACAGTTTGTTATAATGTAACATTTACAGCATAACAATCGATTATATATGTACCGCTTTTGTTTCAGGGCCGTACACAGGTTGTACTGCAGCGTGCAAAACCAAGTTTACTGTACGTTATATCAAATCCTATTATAATCGGCTATGTAGTATGTATATAATCTTTATAAACATCAAAAAGTTGGCACGACACCCTTTGTGGAATGATTGTTACCTGTGATTACCTGAAATGCAATTAAAACTTTGTAAATGAATTCTAAAAAACGTAATAAAATCGACTATATACTATGGTGGCCGATTTCTGCCATGTCGCGTTTACGCATGACGGGACGAAAATGCAATGGCAAAATTGCAACTGATTTACTGGGCGGGTCCGGCGCGTTAACGCCTTCAAAGTTTCGCATTTACGGTCCCCGCCCACGTGAAAATGCGACAAACACAAAGAAAGGCGACAAACTATTGCTATGTCGCGTTTTCGCGTTGTGGGGGTCGGGGGCGAAAATGCGAACTTTTAGTCGCGTTGGCAGGTAAACAATTGTCTTTTGGCACCCTATAGTATGTTTTTTTCCCTTTTTTTCTCAGCCGTCAGCCGAGGCGAAAACGCGAAAAATCAGTAATTTGTCGAATTTTCGCATCGCATTTTCGTCCCGCCACGCGAAAATGTAACATGGCAGGATTCAGCCACCATACAATGCAGACTATGATACAAATAGATCACTGGGCTTGTATTGTGCACTCATGTGCACATAAAAATAAAGACGAGCGAATTTGATTATTTCGCAAAGAACCACCGCTCGAAATCTTATATTTACGTGCATCGACGCGGACTTTTGGAGTTCATAAAAATGCAAAAGAAGTTATTTTAGTAACTAAGATGTGGGTAATTCGTTGTTACATTGTACACATGTACATGTATATCGATATCTAATATACTAAAAGTTGCATAGTGTATAGTAGATGATGAGTTGCAATAAAAGTATTTTTGTTGTTGTTAAAAATTCACAAATACTGAATCCTAATAAAGAAAGTGGCAAGAACTTAAATAAAATCATTTAATTACAGACATCATACATGGAACAGACGCATACACAACTACATGGGGCGGTTTCAATGGTAAGAATATAGAGACACAGATCAACTTTGGAGTTTTGTCCGTTTCTTTTACATTATACATGTAGATAAATTAGAAAAGAGTGTTACAGTTGTCTTAAAGTCCCAGGAACACAATTACAAGTAGCTCTTTTATTACCAAGAAAGATGTCTTTCCGGCGGAAATGACCTTTATTTCTACCAAAAATATTCGTAACTTTACTTTTTAAATTGATATTGAGTATACATATTGTTGTTCCTTATATCGGAGTTTGTTATATTCATATAATGTTTTCATATAAAATAAAAATAGAAAAAAAACTCCGGCACGGAAAATGTTTTCCTTATGCCCGAAATTTCGCTATATACGGAATTTCGCTATATCCGGAATGGTTATATACGGAGTTTACCGTACACCTGGATCTATCAATATCTCCAATTGTAAATTCATGTTTGATATACTTTTTATGGTTATGCCTTTTTACATGTATTTAGTACTCACGGTAAGTCCAAGGCAAAGGTAAAAGTTAATACTTTATGACATATAAAGACGGACTCAAACTAAACCTCTTTTTAGTCATCCAGATTATATTGAATTTGAATACGTTCCTTGTCTGTTCTTTTTACAGTATGGCCCGTGTGCCGTAAAGGATTTGAAGCAAGGGGAGATTAAATACTGGTGCAGGTGCGGATTGAGCAAGAAACAACCATGGTGTGATGGTAACAGTTCTTTGTTGTTTTCAGCTACAATTTGTACGCCATAGGCAGTTGTAAAGCATTATTGGTGACTAGGGATACGTCGTCGAAATGTCAGACCCACGTACCTGTTCAACACTACATTAGCCAATAAATTTTGGAGCGTGACAATGTCGCTTAAATAGCAGACGTTGGCATCCGACGACATCACATGTTCAAAATATATAGAGGATAATTGTTGGTTTTGATGTAAGATCACGATGTAATTTCACCGAGTGGACCCCAAAAGCTGCGCCACTCGTGAAAATAACTACTTTTGGTGTTCACGAGTGAAATTATTGTGATATGACATCGATACCAACTATGTTTATTTTATGTCTCAAACTCTACTTTTGTTGAGTTTATTTCAATAAAATGTCGAAAATCGCGGGAAACGTCACCAGAAAGCATCGCAAGCATGACGTCATTTTAACGACGTCATCGTCATATGGTTTCCGGCATTCATTACGCTCGGTATACCTTTTGACGTCAATCCGGGTAGCATATTTTGATAATATTCACTGCGCGTTTATCGGAATATAATTCACCGTTATATTTCGATAAACCACCGAAAAAACATAAAATAAATAGCAATAATAATTATGTACCATTTAAGACATGTGAAAATATATACTGCACGTACATGTGTATGCAGTCTGTTGTTTTGTAAAGGCATACATATATAATATTTTCTTGTGACAACTGCTTTAGGAAATAGATCTAGTATGATAGCTGTCACTTATGTGTAGAGTCACTGTTATAATTGTCTATACATGTACATGTATATGTTTATATCTTTATTCGGCTTTATCATTTTAATTTCATAGGTTCTCACAAAGACACTGGTATCACACCATTGAAATGGACAGTTGACAAAACTCAGACGAATTTTTATATTTGTGCTTGCAAGCAGACGAGAAATCCGCCATATTGTGACGGCCATCATGTCGACGCACCTGCGGAAGTAGAGACCCGGAAGAAGAATTGCACGCGCAAAGATAATCATGGTGAACAGTGTAAACTCTGCACAAACTGCGGCTGGGTGCCAGATTTTTGATGTCGTTGCACAATCTAGATCTACCTCTTGCGGATAAGATATAGGTGATTAATTAAACTGCATCAGTGAAAAATAAAAGAACACAACTTTTCTTATAGTTTTTAAGTACTACTTTCAAGATCCAAAGATTGCATTAGCCGTTCAACATTTAGAGCATTCCCAGTAAACAATAGACGTCATCTTAACGTTGTATAGACGTTAGATCCCGACGTTGGATTAACGTTGGATTTGTGTTGGTTTTGCAAACCGGTTATATACCCATCGTCAGAATATGACCATTCTCGACGAATATCCAACCACCCAGCAAACAAATGACGATGCATAGATTTTGGTTAGATGTCAGACTCCGAAGTTGGATCTCGGATTAAAAATATATAAAAGTAATGAGTATGAAGTTGTCACTGGACTAGTGTGTAATCCAACGAGTAGATAAGACAACCTAATACTTTCAAGTATGTTCAAACATTTCATTAGATATATAGTTTTGCTCTATGTTCAAAATTCAAAATGTCAAGCAAACATAAGCAAACACAGAAAAATATGAAATTTATCAAATTACTGCATAGTCCTTAACATTCGCGTTTCAGTATAGGTTAGAACTACCATCGGAAATTCCATATAGAAAACATTTCATTGGCCAGAAATATTTAAGTTGTAGCATTGAAACATCCTACGTGTTTATCAAATTGACTAGATTCGAGAACTTATTCCATGCGGAAACATCTTCCAAGATAGTGTAGATAATTTGCCTGGAATGTGTGTAATGTGTAATAACATACAAACCATAGTATTCATTCAAAAGCCGATATTGAATACTATCGTAACTACTACGGACCCCTTTTTCAGTTCGGCGGAAATTTGAAGATGGCATAAATGTATATTAGAATTCACTCCCCATTCCAACTTGTCTCAATCTCTTTTTATACAAACTTATCTTTATTTGACTCATCTAATACATAAAATATAAAAGGCAATATTGACAGACATTAGGTAGAAGACGTAGATTCAGAACCTAACAAACAGCCAACGATTTAAATGCGTACCGTTAATTTGAACTGTAAATTCCAAACGTGGAGTAATGACGCTGATACGTAAGGTTTTAACTCATATATTCTATCCCCGGAATAAAAAATGTTCTGACTGTTAATCTAATCCCTTGGCCCTTTTAAGCAAAACAAGGCAGGGGATCCTAGTTGTTTACTTGAGTGTGAATCAAAAATATTATTTAGGTTCTAAACAAAGGTGTTTTTCATGCGACTGAGATTTGTACTGATATTCCTTTCCAAAAAGAAATTTATTTTTGCGCGGAAGTAAATGTAACTAGATATATAACAGGATAGAGTGTTCTACTAACATGGTAACTCCGCCTCCTTCTCCGGCTTTAGTCATACTAGGGCACTCGAGTTGGTTATAGAAATATCCCGTGTTAGAATCCCCAACTACCAACCAGAAGGTATGTTGGTAATCTCGAACTTTGCATGTATTCCTCTAAAAACGGGAAATGTATTAATTTCCGGAAGAAATCTAACTGATATATAACAAGATAGATGTGTTTTAAAACTATCGCAACTACTCCCCTTTTTCCGTTTGGTGTGCACTAGGGGACACAGCATTGGTTATTAGCTGTTGGAATTTCCCCCAATTACGCAACCAGAAGATAACATAAGTAATTATCGAACTTTGCATTTTAGTTTAATCCTCTAAAACATAAATATTTTTAGAAAGAAATACCTAACTGATATTATGCAAGATAGATGTGTTCACCACTTGGTAAAGCACCCAATTCTCTTAAATGCGTACCGTTAATTGGAACTGTACACGTTTTAACTTGGAGTAATCCTCATTGAACTAAACGTTTCCATTCATAGTTTTGACTCCCCGATATCAACTAACTACCGAATTGACTGCTCATCCTGAATTTCTTGGCCTTTTTTAGATGATAATTAAGATGTCTGTAATGTTTAGTTAGTGCCGCATCAACCATAATATTTAGGTTCTTAGCAATTTTTCATGCGACTGGATGTATTTAGAACTGATATTATTTCCATTTCTATATTTTATTAATTTAAATTGGAGTAAATTTGAAGACGAAAGAAAGACATTTACATGTCTAACAACTTGTTTATATTATGAAGCTTTAAAAAAATTAATGCACCTTGAATAGACTCCTGATCAATATACCATAGGCATATTTGACATGTGTAATAACATTCTCACACAAACGTAACATACACGAAACGATCATATAACTGAATCAGTATCTGCTTCGAAAATTGAAGATGACATTACATCTATAGTAATACACCCTTCTCACTATTGGTGAAGTCTGTCTGGGACTCTTGTACCTCCATAGTAGTTTACTATAGATGATAATTAAAAACGTATTGCCTAATTACGTGCATGATCCTTTTGGTCGAATTGCATTTTTACTCATTGATCTGCATTGTCCGGAATTTAACATACAAAAGCTATTTTTTAACTTGGATATCGGATCGTTTGACCCATGACGGAAAATTTGTACATGAAACTTGTTATATTATGCAACATAAAACCGTGTCATCATAGAATAACTTTTTGATAATTTTAATATTTGTGACATGTTTATACGTTTTTAATGGTACGCAAACGGAACATGCATCCAGCCGTCAACAACGTTTGTCGGAGCTGTAAAATAAAACTGTTTGCCATCCATATAAAACCGTCCATATATGGTTTTAATTTTTGACAAGTTATCCGTACCAAATAGTTACTAGCCTTTTGTAAGGTTGTACCTCATTTGCCTAATATGTTGCGAAAATTATAATCCGGCCGTTTGAATTTTGCGAAATTATATTTCGTTAATTAGAATTGTCCGGCAATATTTAAAATACGTTTTCTAGCATATCGGATCCTTTACCCACGACGGTTGACATGCATTGTGGTACTGCGTTAGAAAAATATTGTGATGTCACTTTTCCAAACAAAACATCTGACTACCGTTTGTTATTTTAGCTCACCTAAGCACAAAACGCACACCTTGCAATCGTCACCATCCCGTTATCTCTCGTACACCGCCCCGGTCAACAATTGGGCGTGTTTTAACACCAGCACCCATATTTCTGCACTGATTCTAATAATTGGTATTACTAAGTAAATGTTCCCAACTGTTTTATCGGGTCAGTGGGTCAAAGGGCAAGGACGCAGTGACCTGAACTTTAAAAATCTTTTCCACTCAATAACTTGAGATCTATACCCCCGACATTATCCAAACTTCATAGGAAGATTGGTGTTATTGAGTAGACAATCCCTACTGTTTTACGGATCATAGGGTCAAAGGTCAAGATCATAGTTTCTTCGTTATCGTTTCCTTTAAAACAGCCCAAAAAATGTTCACAAAACTTACTCAGAGCAGTCCAGTCAGTCTAGTGGAGCAATATTGACCCCTTTGTGTCTCTTGTTTTATCATGTGCAATGAAGGTCACTCTTACCAATATAATTGGGGACGTTTAGAATTTAACAGTCAGACTTACCTCCTTCTGTTCTCCTCACGCCATTTGCAAAAACAACCAAGGGAGACACATCGTACTGACTTAAATTAGGAAAACCATAGTTACTGCCCTTTGTTCTACCCCTGCCATTTGCAAAAGAAAATCAAGAGAGACAAATCATACTGACTAGAATTAGGAAAACCAGTGTTTTTTTTTCTTTGTTCTCCTCATTGCAAAGAAATCAAGGGAGAACAAAATCGTAGTGACTAAAATTAAGAAACAGAAGTTATCTCCTTTTGTTCTCAAGCCAGTTGCTAAAAATGAAGGGAGACAAATCATACTAAAAAAGTAAGAAAAACCAGAGATAGAAATTGAGTCACTTTATCAAATAGATTTTTGTTATGTTATCAAAGAAAACAACAAAATTATCCCTGGATATCATCAGCTCCCGTCTGTAACCAGTCTCTATCCAATCTCTATCCTATATGCAACGGTCACGAGTGTTTTTTTTTCATCATTCTGCATGGCGTCTTGTACTTACAGAGATATCTGTAACTTTTAGACATATATGTATGTATATCTCTGTAACTTTGAGAGATATCTCTCAAATATAGAAGGATATCTCTCAAATTATGTTAAACAGATATTATTGTAAGTAGAAGAGAGAACTCTGTAATACTTTCTGTGATACAAAGATATATTTCAGTATGAAAGAGATTAATAGAAACCGAATTATATATTAAAACGACAGATCTCTTTTTAAAATTAGAGATATCTCTTTTTGGAACAACTATAATGTAGACAGTAGTTTTGAATAGAGCAGCGGGGAATCAAACTTAGGTTCATGAGGTTCACATTGGTCCTCTCTCAGTCTAAACCAGAGGACCAATGGTCCGTTCCTAAGAGGCAATAATGAATACATGTTTGTGTCAATATTACCGACCAGTATGATAATCTAGGTATTTACCGATTTAGATCTTCATGCTAAGCAAGGCGAACGTAAAACTATTATTTTATACAAAAAAAAAGAATTAATACGAAACAAAAACTCTAGCTGGCGTGTTGCTATATAAATGGTTTTCACGGATTTAAAGACCCGGGATTACATTGAATTCACTGATAGAATAATGTTCTATTCACTCTGAAACAATACTGACATTATGCCTTTATTCAAGTCGTTTCTTCACGAAAAATGGTTGCCAGAAAGTCTTTCTTCAGTGTGTTTTACAATATCATTGAAAAAAATCCTGCGCTACATTTCTACAGTACATCTAAAATTTATTTATCGATTTAAAAATTTAAGTTAGAAAAGTTTTTGATACAAATAAAGGTCATTTCCACCGGTAAGACATCTTTCCTGGTAAAATAAGAGCTACTTGTAATTGTGCTACTGTGACTTTAAAAAATCGAAATAGCAAACACAGGTTATTTTCTTATTATATGTATAGTGCAGTGACGATTTTTATTATGACGTAACATTTTATACGTTTCACAAAATATAATGCGTCGCAACGTCAATTTTGCGATGAAAGACGCTGGAAACCTGCGTACGCATATGCACAAAACTCGGTGACGTAACAAACAAATCCCTAACTACGCTAATCGCCTTCCGCTCGATAGTGCCAACAGAAAGTGAAGTAAAGTCGGTCGGGTTATTGGAAATAGGAGTTTATCAGTTCAAAACTTTTAGATACTTGGAATAAACTTCAAAATGCCTCTGCCTAAGAATGGCAAGAGTATTTTAATGACTCCGGACCCTTATCATACACCAGGGTAAGTCATTTATTTGTTTAAGCATTTTTCCTCGACACTTTTACATAGATTTTTGATAAAAACATAGGTATAATCAACGCTATCGATATTAAACTATTATGTATTGATATACAAAAGAAAGGATTAGAAACCCAGTGTATGAAAGAGTATATAACAAATGCTTTAATACACCATTCACTAAGTAGATATTGATTTCCCGAAATCCGATCTGTTTTAAAGGCCTTTAATTGAATACATGAAAATGGCTTCGTACTAATTACACGAATATACATGTTTTCAAAATAATTCAATTCACACTACGGCAACCGACAGTAGTTTTTAAATTTTATATTCAATAACAATCGTTTGAACAATATTCCGGTAATTATTCCGGACAAATTACCTGACTGCCGTTCTTGGGCTCTGCTCGGGGATAGGGATCTAGTGCTAGCCTTTTTTTATACAACTATATTATTATTTATGTATAATGTACTAATTGATATCAAATTAGAAAACTAGTAATTTAAGTATCGGACAAATTTATTTCATTATTAAGAGTAGTATCAGTAGCAGGGTTCGAACCATGAACCTCAAATGGTGTAAGATTCAGCGACCTTAATAACTCAACCACAGAGGCGGAATAACACCAACCCCATTCGATGTCTGATTCCTAGATTTATGACACAATATCTTCAGAGCGGTTGCCGGTAAAATTCCGCGACAAATAAGATTCAAACCCGTGACCTCAAATCACCTATTTTCTATTGATCTACTTGACTGTAACAGCGAACAAAATACAGTTTCGCGGCGAGAGCGACGGATAGTGTCTTAATATTATTCTTTTGTATCAATTTATGGGCGTATTATAAAGAAAAACCCGAAAAACATTAACTTAAAGTTCGGCAATGCAAATAGTGTTTATGACAAGTTAATAGCTTTTGTATAGATAAAGAACGTTATAAGTTTATCTGTATTTATTCTATAGAAAGTGTAATAAATATTGGTATTAGAGGTTGATAATAGCCGTGTCAATACACAATTGTAAAAAAATGCCAATACTATTGATAATACTATTTTAATCTGTAAAAGCTTTTGTTTTACATGTACTTAAAAACGAATATGGATAATTACTTTTTATTTTATTTTGTTTCAATACTTCTTTGATTAATTTATTCCATACATATTCATTATATAATGCAGTCAAATTTATTTCGTTCTTTTCTTTTTTTTTCTTATTCTTTTTCTTATTGTTATTATCATTATTACATGACTGTGTATTTGTTTTTATGAATAAGAAGGTTATAGCACATGCATATGCAATGTATATATCTCATGTTACTTTACCCTCTATTCTAAGTGTCCAAAGTAAAACGATACTGCATTTAAAGTATTTAAATTGAAACAATTTAAACGACTTGTAACCTAAACGTGTAAAGTAAGCAGTTATAAACTTTCTCCAGTACAATAAAGTCAAACTTGTCAGAGAAAGTGCAATGATGTCTGCAACTCGTTCTGGCTTCTGCGGAATGGTGATGCACATGATGCTGTAGATCTGGTGTTGTGCTACAAAATATAATTGCTAAAGTAAATTGGAATATGCAATTCCTTTTTATTGCCTGTGGAATCAGATTTCTGTTGTACAATTTTACATATAACGGTTATATCTGGTACATATAAAGCTTGTAATGGGTTATGTCCCTTTCAAACGTTTTTGAGAATAGAGACAAACAGGTTTGGTCTTAAGGCCAGTTCGTGTTTAAATGATGTCTTTGCCTGTTGGCAACCGGTTAGGAATTTCTTTGACTTTCTTTGCCGTGGTAAAATCCGGGGTGTGACGAGCCAGGTTCAAGCCGATCTTACTAAACTGACGTACCACTTGGCACACTTACGTTAGCAAGGCCTTGACACATCTAGAAATCAAACAAATGCAAGAGTTAGAAACGGTGCGACCTTTTCTCCGGCCTTCTGATTTTTTCATGACCAGGATTACGCCATTCATTGCCAGCATTTTTGATAGATTTGATCAGATAGTCTCCCTTGATCATACCTTGATTATCTATGATCAATGCCTGATCAGATTGTCTCCCTTAAAAACGAGCTAGGAAACGCGAGCGTAATGCAAATAATTGCATACACTAAGAGGAAAATGTTTTTATGAGATGCTAAACAGACATTGGATGAAAGAAAACAACTGAATATGAAAACATGCTAGTGGTTATCCTAATCAAGAAGGCCTCAAAAATGCGATAAAATCAATTAATCGAATTTGTTTGCTTCAAACACAACTTTGTTTTGGGTTATAATTATATGTGTATGCATAGCAAGTGCCTCTATAGGAGAAATGGCTCTTCGACTTCTATTGAAAAAGAAATGTTGAGTATTTATTCTATTAGCTACGTTAAAAATTTTGATATGCTTTTATAAGGTATAAAAATGTTCCTAAATATTTATACACGACTATTTATCGCAGTGTAGAAGGATTAACGAAATCCTTATTTATGGCACGTTTAATCTAGGTATTATCTAGGTTAGACTTTAAAGTTACAATATGTCAGTTAAAATAGTGTTTAAACTTGTAAATGATCGCCTTGGTCGGGTATATGTGTAAGATAAAAGATAACATAATGACTTTGAACACTGAAAGTCAATCTTAAATATAAAGTAAAAAGAGTTCATTCTTTTAAATATTTGTAGTCATCGAATAAATTCTGACGAAAACTTCGCGGATCACCTCAGCAATTTTCGCAGACAATTATTTTTCCGAAGCTTGTCGGACATTGCCGACTAGAGTCGAGTGATGTCCCGACTAACTGCACCAAAATGAAAAAAAAAGAATTTTAAGAGTTAGATATTTAGGTAGTGGTGTATGAAAGGGATCTTCCCTTACGAAATCAGAAATGTCCTTTAAAATTGAAACTTTGCTCAAATAAATGTCGTCAAAACTTTATACAATAATAATCTTCTTTTGAAATGTTTAGAACGATTTAAAATTCTACAGCTCCTGTTTAAGTGTGGGGTACAACACAATAGCGTGAGGTGACTAAAAGAGGCAAAACAGTAGAGTGCGTCATCATTCTAAATTCCTCGATAAAATTCCTCGGCTATCTTTCAATGTAAATGCCATAATTCCAAGAAATATATTGTTCTCGCTAGATCAAACATTGACTAGAAGGTTTTATTTGCTTGTTAATAAAACGTTTCCTGTGTTCAGAATAAAAGCTATCGACCAATTCTCCACAAAAGGTAACGATATATGCCTTATGTCAGAAAGATATTGCATTCGCTTGAAATGTTCGTTACTGGTACCTATTGTCTGGGAACTTTATGGTTTCCCAATCATACATGTACCAGTTTTTATTTATTCTGTTGTCAAGGGTGATTTTCCTGTAAGAAAGTTTATGAAAACCGCACATTTCTCAATAGTTACAACCAATTTCTATAGGTACTGATATAGAATAGATATAGGGAGGTGGTAGGTATAGCTGGTTATCGGTCAGAACCCTTTGGAGATTACAGACCGTTGCCCTGGTAACCAGTATACTTCTGGTAGCAGAAATTAAGAAACGTGCGCTGTATAATATATTACTTCCAACGTTAAAACAAAACAAAACACAACGAATTCAAAGGTGTTTGCGATTGTTCTGCTCGCGACTGTTCTGGTCGTTTCAGCAAGACAGAGAAAGGAAACCCGTCGGCGTATGGAAGATATCTTTATTGATAATAATAGAACAATGCTGCGTTATTTTGTATGGACAACTGTAACCTTGAAGTTCGATTACGAAGAAAGCTTCCGTAGCCAATTGGATCGCCCTCGAATGTTATCACTCCCGCTTTCATCGCTTGTACCCATTTACAGCTGGTTGGACTAAGGCATGTCTTGTATTAGTTCCTTTGCCCAAGGACGCACCTCGTGCTCGAACCCGTGACCTCCTGTCCCAGAGGCAAACGCCCAATAACTACAGAGCTACCGAGGACCATGGTTAGATCATAACAGATCGAGGCACTCAAACCTTTTAAAAATATATTCATTTCTTAAAGGTACAAGCACAAATACTGGTCAAAAGTTCAACAAGATCGACTACGGCGAACATAAGAAGGTCGTCTTCTTCGTTTTAAAATCTTAAAACCATGTCAGAAGTAAACCGTCAACAGAACTTTACTGTAAATCAATAGTAAAGAAATGGCTAACAATTAGAAAACGATTAAGCCATGTACAAAACCCACCTGTTTTAGAAACTCTTGTATCAAATACCGTGTCAATTAAATAAACTAGCGGCAAATCAATGAAATGTCGTTAAAAAAACGTTTAAAATTTTCATTGAACAGCCTGGCCTTGAATTGCCGTCGATTGACTACGATTGCGAACGCTGTCATTTGAAGAGGCTAATATTAATAACTTTTTCAAGTTATAAACAACGCGTTGGCCCACTTCTATTTAACAAATATTGTCTGTATATCCCGATAATATTTGTCATTTACTGACATATAATCAAAGGTTGCATATCTGATAATAAAAAGCAAGTTCAACTCGCGCTTTAATATTTTCCTTCCTGAGTGCAAACAACTGGATAGGATTATGCGCGAATTCGATCTGAAAGCCCACAATGCACACTGGAATGCAAAATCGTGCCTTAACATAATATAGCGATTAGGATCATCAATTGTTTTCTATCAGACCAAAGTATATAGCAATTTATGAACAGTCCCATGGGTGGGGGTTACGTGTATATCATCTATATGCTGTTTAAGGGTTGTTACATTTTCTGACCCTGTATTGTATACGGTGCAGTCACTTGTGTTAAAGACAACCACCGACTAGGTACAGGCTTACAAATAAAGACCAACGGAAGAAACAAACATCTGTGAATAAAGACGGCCTGTCAACAAAGACCGTTTTAGCTTCTTTCCGAGAGCGTTCTTTGTTAAAAGGTTAGACTGTATTTTCATAGCTGCAAACATGTTTAAACAGTGAGGGTGTGACGAGTGTATACATGCAGTGGACAGTGTGTTGCTTTCTTTATTATACGTATCTTTATTTTACGGCCTATATGTAGAAGCAAACATAGTCTTTGGTTACGTCATAACACATACTTTATTTTCAGATATGGAGGATTTTGTCCACAGTTCAAATACCAGATTGGTGAGACGTTTGGCAAAACGACGTCACATTTGCTACGTAATGACGCTGTTGCTAGTTCCGGCCAGTTAGTCCTTGCAGAAATCCGTGCAAATTCCGCGCCAGGACCTGATGTAGATCACAAAACGGCTTTACTTAGATCTCGAACCCACAGCTGGGGAGACCAGAAATTGATGGAACAAATGGTCCCAGGGTACACAGGTATTGAGGCTGTAGATCCAGACAGCGTGTATGACACTTTTTCTATGCAAGAAGTAGTTAAGGATTGAACTTACGAGAAAGTACTACATGTAATTAAATTTAACTAAACTAGTGGGTCCGCCAGAAGTTGGATAGTGTTCTAGGATATCAGCTGTTCTATGTAGGCTTTTCAATATTGGTCTTACGTTCGAATATAGATAGAGCCATGTGGGTTTTTTTCATGAGAAAAATTGGTGATTTATGATGTCTAGTGTATAATTTCAGAGAGTAAACTACAAAAATGGAGGTCACACACCATTTTGGCCTTCAGATTTTCAAATTTCTACATCTTTTATTTGTATTTTCCTCAAAATTACTACACAACAAACTCGTCAGAAAGGTTTTGTAAAACGGACGTGGTACTGGTATGTTGTACTGTGTAACAGTTTTATATTCTTACTTATCGTTTGCTATTTCAGGTTTTATACCACGCAGTGAGCATTTCTTCGGCAAGCGTTATGCGGTCAATTGCAAGGGTGCTATATCAGACTTTGAGGGCGACCACAGAAAACACAAGCACAATGCAGATGAACTTCGGCTATCAGAAGCGGTACAGTCAGGAAAAATAGATAAGACCGCCGTTCCCAACCTCCCTGTGAGTTACCTGTCCCCTCCTTCTAGTATTGACACCTTAAGAAATCTAAACGTCTCTATCGTAACTGCTGTATCTTACAACAATCTTACAGGAGTAAACTTTTTGTGTCGCCCTTTCGGAGAAAAAGCGATACATAGGTATCGCTTTGTCCGTCCGTCCGTCACAAAAGCTTAACGTTGGCTATAACTTTGCCATTTCTTAAGATTTCTTCTTCAAACTTTCAATTGTATTGCTTATGACAAAAGGGTCGTGAAGCCGCCAAATTTTGACGGTCAAGGTCATATTTGACAGAGTTATGCCACTTTTTGTAATTAGACTTTGGCTATAACTTTGCCATTTCTTAAGATTTCTTCATCAAACTTTCAAATGTATTACTTATGACCAAAGGGTCATAATGCCGCCAAATTGTGTAGGGCAAGGTCATATTTCACAGAGTTATGCCCCTATGTGTACTTAGATTTTTTCACAAAATTATTGGTTATTCTGACAAAGTGTAAAAGAACGACACGAGTGCTCTACTGAACACCCAGCTAGTTTTAATATTCTTAAGAACCATGAATCATAAGGGTACCACATATGTACGACTATTACATACGACGGGTAAATGTGACTGAAAGGATCGTCCGATAAAGACCTCTTTTTGGTGCGCTATCACACGGAAGTATACACTTCAGTTTATAAAATGTACTTCCGTGGCTATCAGATCTTATTTGGTGTGTGTGTAGCCTGGTAAGTGGCAAATGTTCCGTATGTATGTCCGCTTTTGACTCTCACTGATTTCAACAGTTTTGATTGTCAATTTAAACATTATTCAAATAATGTGCAAACAGTAAGTTAGTCTAAACAAAGAGTCTAACCCTCGTAGCAATATCATCAGTGGTATACGAACTTTTCGTGCAAGTATATAGCTAACAATCAATGGTTCCCTTGCTTTGAGAATGACGGTACATATTATGTGACGGGGATCGAACACCTAATATACAACACTTTAGATACAAGATATTGAAAACTAGAAAGAGAAAGTTTGAACAACTTTATTATTAGTGAAGTTAAATCTTAATATTCTGACTTTTCAGCCAATCCGTAGCCGGTATATTACTCCTCTTAAGTCAATACAAGCTGAAGCAAAACCATATATCTCACCCAACGCTATACGGAGTGCCGAGTCACCATTCTACATGGCAGACGACAACGACATGAAGAGATTCATGTCCGGTGAGTAACGCTGCAAATACGATTGATACACATACAGTACAGTTCAAACTGTCTTAACATATTCACACCTTCTAGTATTAAGCAGCCTTTTGCTTGAAGCACGGACCTATATTAGTCTGATTTTGCTCGAATCATTTCAAGATGGACGACGGTCGGAAGCGATTCGGATAACCACGAATACTTTTTATTGGATGCAAGAATCTCGCAAAAAGTCTCGCCGCCCGCGATACCTGGGTGATACGAGTTTCCAATTCATGTGTATATAGGTCCGTGTTTCAAGCAACCGATGCTGATGTATCCAAAATGATTTTAAGCAGTCACGTACTACAAATTGACACTTTTGATGCATCCCTTGGCTGGCATCTTCAGACAGGTTTTGCTGTATATAATGAACTCATGATCTGTAGTTTTTTTTAGTTGCCATTGGTAATCGGTTCATTGGCGATATTGAAACTCCAAAAAGGTGCCAGCTTTACGAAGTACAAAACTGACAATGTTTCTTTTTAACTTGCTAAATTTGTCTGTTATCTAATTGAGGACGGTAATCCATCGGGGGTCGCACTGTTGTGGTTGACACGCAATTTGAAAGCTACTAGCACCATTGCACATATTCTAAGCACGATCTACAACAGGAAAAAAGTAATTCAACAGGATATACTCATGATTCAAAGTTGTTAAACTGATGTTTCTGGTCAACTGAGATCAAAGTGATTCCTGTCGGAGCATTTGTCAGATTTCACTTGCAACCGTAATGTCTAAGTATGAAAGCTACATACCGAGGGTTGACCGTACAACTGTAGTAACTTATACGAAATAAATGCTGCCAATCCTCGAATTTTTTTTATGGTTCTAGCAATCTTCAAGTCTGTGTCTGAAATCTCATAAACTAATATAATTTATTGTAACCATATTTTCCAGGATATACCGGTTTTGTTCCACGCGCAAGACCTCGGCTAGGTATGGGCTATCCAATAATCACTCACGAGGCCCTGAATGAGTTCACATCAGACACTTCCCGTCTGAAGGACCTCAAGACAGAACCTATTACCATACACAGAGGAGAGAACGCAGTCAGGGATTCTAAACTGATTTACCCCGTAGAAAGTGGACTTGTGCCGCACTATACTGGACATATACCAGGTACGTATAAGTAAATTGACAGTGACATATGGCGAAAGGAGCGGATCAGTGGTCCAGTTGTAACGCGCAGGACTTGTAATCCAGGGATCGCAGGCTCGTACCCCAGCTCCTCCACTAACATAACTAATGGTTTATTGGATGAGGCCTGTTAAACCGAGGCCCGATGTACCGGTGATGCACACCGGGCGTGTTAAAGAACCAGACGGTGTCTCTGGATCGGGACGCGTTCTGTATCTTCCACTATCCCCCGAAACGTAATGGGCATAACTTAATTGATACAAAAAGTATGGTTATGTGTTAAGTACATGTGGTAATAATACATGTATCAATAACTTACTGTACATTTAAAGGTTTTTGCATAGAACATACAGAATGATCGAGTTTTCTTTAGATAAAACAATTTACAGAGCTAATTGTTTAACAAGAAATTTCATAAAAAATAAACTAAAAATAATTGCAATGGTCGAAATCCCACCAAATTAATGCACAATCACGTTGCATGTTACATTAAGGCTCATACACTTGAAAGCGGGTTGCATGACATTAATTTACAGGCAGTCAATCTTATATTGGAAAACTTAGGTAACTATGCAGAACTGATAGATATGCCGATTTTCTTGGCTCATTAACTTTTACAAAACGCCCATGTCTTTATATTTTTCTCGTCCCACTGTAAGATTTCCATACATTAATGGACTTTTCCAGCTTTCAACTTACCGACTGTTTCATTTGATATTCATAGGGGTGTTCAATAATACTTTACTTCAAGAATAGCAAACAATGTATAATATTATGACAATCCTGCAAGAGTGCAACTTTTCTGTTGCCAAGACAGAGTTGTCTCCCTCTAGCACGATAAAGACTATTGATTAACTTCCTTTTGATTTCGGAGACACTCTTATTCCTATTGCCACCTTCTCATACTGGATCGAAACAGACCCTTCTTATTCTTCAGCGTTTTACAAAAATGTATAAATCATTAAGAGCTTTTCCTATTTACTTGTTTATTTCAGGCCAAAAATTCCGATATGGTGGAACCTTTGGCCACAGCACAGAAAATGCCAAGAGACCTGAAGTTCGAGCATCTATGTGAAAACTTTTTTTTAAGTCATACAAAAGTAAAAATATCTAAAGACAATTTGTTAAGATCTAACTTCTAACAGAATTAAAACTCTAAAACTGTCAGATATATACATAAAATGTCTTTTTTCAGCATTACATTTATTTTTGTGTGCAATTTTTTTTATTACATATAGATCTGTTGATCATTTTGCATGTAAATATATTTTTGGACTACATTGTTGTATTCTGTTTTAACCATGGTGGTAACAAAGCAAATCGAAAAGTAAAAGCTTGGCTGATTCTAAACTTTTTTTAGCTACGGTAAACCAATTAATTTTTGCGCCAATTAATGTTTCACGTTTTGCCGATGTCGGACTGATTTGCAGATATTTAAATACGCGTTATTATAAGGATAAATTATTTGTGTATTCGTAATTTAACGTAAAACTGGCCGTCGCAAATATAGCGAAAATAAGTTGCACGCAAAAATTATTTGGTTTACAGTAATATACATAATTTATGTGTATCCAGGTTCATATAAGATTACAGTATTAATCTAATCTGATTAAGATTAGGGTAGTTGAAATGTTTCGTGCTACCAACCCCATTCATTGTGGAAGTGGACAAGTCTATTTTATGGATTCAATCAAAGCCAGTAACAGGGGTAGCAGGATCAAAACGTTGCTGAAATATTTAATCGGAACTTTACCGAGTTGGACTACATATGATTGTGTTTACAATGTATAGCTACCATGTGTGCATTTCTAAAAACAGTGGTCAGACAGGTCTGTTTTAAAGGCCTAAAAAAGAATTGCTGGATATACTGTATAATTTATCAATTCTTATATTATTTCTGTGAGTTTTTTTTACTAAAAGCAGCTTCCACAGGTCAAACGGACACTGGAAACTCTCTTTCTTGCTTGTCTGAAATGAGTTAAAATGTATAGGGGCTCCTTAATTTGATATATTTATAAATGATTTATTATGTTGTTGTGTCTTGTTTAAACCCCTGCCCATCCCAGTTACCCACCAAACCTCACAAACACAAAATTTCTTTTGTGAGATTGAATGTCAAACTATTGAAGTGAAATTCAAAATACAAATTCAAGCATTGGTCTAGTCGCATACAGGGTCACTGACTGAGCGATATAAAGTACATGTAAATATATTAGTATTGCAAATAAAGTCATTAGATAAAGACAGATAAACTGGGATAGGTGTGCATAATAGTAAAATAGTACATGTATAGACCAACTGAACAATGCTCATTCTCTGTGATATATTGAAATGTTTCAAATAAAAATGTTCAACCCTAAAGCTGGTTCTGTGTATTATCATATTTACCACTTACTTTCTGTTATATACAAGCTGCTTCCTCTACTGCTCTCCTGTTTCTTGTTTTTGTCTCTTGTTTAGATTCTTTACAGTCCGGCCGACTGTGGGATTTCTCCCCAGGTGAACTTGCAAAGACCCCAGTATGACTCGCATGTATACTGGTACCTAACAAAATTTGAAAATCTAGGGAGTTAAGTTTAACCAGTTTTGTCCAAAGGTTATAATTATTTAGCCAAATTGTATAAAATACCAGCAGCCAAAAGATAGGTGTGCGAGCTTGCAGACCAAACATGCCGTTGCCACTATACATTGGTGCTTGACTCACTCTGCCTCTTGGTTTCTTTATTTGGTGTTATATTTTGTTTTTGTTCTGTTTTAGCAACTTGAATACTTTCATCTACAAGCAATGTATATTCCCCATGAAGGTGATAAGCAAATATTCCAAAGCATTTGTTTGTAGGAAAAAGTTCCAGTGTTTTCTAGAAGTACAAATCCAAACGATGATTGTCAATAACACAATATCTTCCTCTAAAGCACAGACTCTTGACTGGTATCCATAGCTGAAGCTGTATCTATACGTCATGTGCTCAGAATTTTCACAGTGATTTTTTTAAATTTCAGAATCATAGGTAAAAGCCTACTTTGATTAATATACCTAATGACTCTGATCAAATCCAATGTTGTCATGTTCAAGGACCTTTAATGTGATTGAATCTCCCTACTTTAAGAAAGGAACAAAGATAGTTAGTCTATTTTCTGAGTTATTGAAATGAAGACTGTTAGTTCATGCACAAAGATTTAGATTCATTGGTAGTATATGTGCAATGTCAGGGAGATAACACTAAGTCTTTGAATGCAGTATATGACACAAGGTTGCAGGAGTTCTTTCCCCAAACGTTTTGTTACAAGAAAATTAAAAAGTTCTGTATTTGAACAGTTAATTTGTTCCCTTTTTTGGGCAAACTCATGAACAAATCTGACTTTACCAGTTTCCATTTTGTATGTTTAAACATATCTATAACATCAAGACAGACAAATCAAACTAAACTACATGTATGCATCAATAACAGACAAACATGTACAAAATGTACTTTACATCTGTATTTTATTTCTACTTAACATTGAACACATATTTGGCATTGAATTCAGCAGAGAGTAGGCACATATGTACATAGCACTACACGTATGTGGTCCAAATATACAAAATTCAGCTGAAATATTACTTTAATCTCTCATAAAAGATCCTTCGTAATCAGAATAGAACTTCACTATTTTTCTTTCTAAGTTTGGTTTCAAGCTACATCAGACACTATGACCATTTCACAGATAGAACACATATCAGAAAGTGTCATCTACTACCTCAAGGCAATGAGACCATTTATTTCTGCAGACAGTTTGTTTGTGTATATGCTTTTTCAACACAGCCTTTACAAAAAAGCACTCATTTTATCCAGTTATAACCTGCTGGTTTTAATTTTGTTCTCACTAAAGCACTGTATTCATCATTTGTTGACAAGTACAGGGTGGGGAAGGTAACGATTTGAGGCCATGTGTTCCTTCAGATAGTCGCCGCCTTTTTCCAGGTACTCGGTGCGAGTGATCCAAACATCTCCTATACCTCCCGATGTGACCCACTTACGTGCTCCGAGCCAAGCATCCAGACTAGGGTTCTCTGCAAGTAGTAAAATAGAATGTATACAAAGAAGATACTTACACTAAACCACTATGACAATGACTGTTCTAGTGTATAACCTTCCATCTCTCTGTATATTAAGAGACTTGATGTGTAAAAATAGTCTACATGATTGTATAAGCAACGAAAAACTATCCTTGAAAAACAAAAGAGTTTTAAGTTGTCTGCCATCGTCAGATCAGTTCACCACAGGATCAGAGGGCCCCAGGTTCAATCCCCACCAGTGCAACAGCAGTTGTGTCCTTAAGCAAGACACAGAAATTGCCACATCGCCTCTCTCTCTTCGAGATTGATTTCATCTGGAAGATTTCATCTGAAATGAGTCTCAAGAGCAGTAACTCAAAGTTGTAAGGACTTGTTTCACAATCCAGAATAAATAAATTAGTTTTAATTACAGTGAGCAGTTTAGTGATAATAAGCCTGAGACCACAACCACTGGATCACATAGGTCACCAACTGTAATAATAACTAATCTATGCAATAGTTTTTAAGTCATTATATATTAAAGGTAATATCACCTGCACTGAATACACTAAACGTTGACTGGAAAGGCCTCATCTGTAACAACTCCCTGTCCATTCTTTCTTTAAACTGACCAAAGTTTGCATTACTTCCAGTCAAAAACACGTACTGAAATAAATATACATAGATAAACTATCAGCCTTCAACAAATCATGAGGCAACATAAGCCTAAACAAGTTGGAGGGCACCTAGAACACAGTATTGGTAACAATTGCACCTAGTGTTTTAAGAAAGAAATGCTTTCAAGTTTCAACCATTCCTAAGACAGCTGTAGCCTCAATTTAAACACATGTATGAAGTGAGCTCAGGAATGCGTATATTTGTTCAAATTTTTGAAGGCATTGCTTAAGTGGACGATGTTGAAATATTCTTATGCTGGCTGTTTACAACGGGGTTGACTGTATCAATTTTCTCAAAGTTTAATCAGACAATCTGAAAACAAGATATATTGTGGTATTGGGACATACCTGAGCCAGTGTCTGTTGAACATCTTGTGTGTATTTCTTAAACATATAATCCAGTGTTTCAACAATTCCTGCCTGCTCCATACCAATCATAGACGGCTGGAACAACAGCTCTGGTACCCTGTAAGTATCAACAATAAAACTACAGTCAGACAGGTACCAAACTTTTATTACTGTAAATGACCTTACTCAATACTGATATAATGGGTAAATGTCATTTTTATACCTCTGCATAGTTTAAAACTGCTGTTTATTTTTTCCACATAGCTATACCCATTGTTGGATATGTATAGTGGTTAAGGTGTATGGTTTCACACCAGGTTCAACAGTCATTTTTACAGGCAGTCACTTTACCTAACATTGCGCCTGAGAAGGACTAGAATTCTATCCTCTATATGAAACTAACAGCTTTCTCACATAAATAGACAATGGAGGTGGCAGGGCTCGAACCAATGACCCCAATCAATGAGTGGTTAGTGTTCTGTGTAATCTTAGGCACCGACCAAGGCTGACGTGGACGGTCCAGGTAGGCTGGCAAGGCAGGATCACCTTTATGACCAAGCATACAATCAGACTTGCCCTTTTCTGCTTATCCAGTCAGGAGTCACATATTTGAGACTGGTTTGAAAGAAAGGTTCCCTACTGTATTTAGCTAACTAAAATACTTACCTAATACGTTCCACACCAATATGTAATCTGTAATACTCGGCTATATCAAACTCCCCAGCTTCCTTGTCTAACTCCCTGTAATCACAAACTTAAGTTAAACCAACTAAAATGAATATATTAGTGTAAAGATGCATAGATTTTACATGCAATGTAAAATAAAGCTATCAAAATATACTGATCTTTAAGTCTAGGTAAGTCAACTTTAACAAGGCACAGATTGAGGTCTCAGTACCAAGGTTACCACAAAAAAAAAAGTAATTCTTTAAGAATGTAAAACATGTCAAATCTGGCTTTAAGCACTTCGTTTTCAGATTCATTTTTCTCGAAATTTAGCATGTGTCACGTATCTTTTTTAATATTGAATAACAATCTGATAAAAAGTTCCGTTTTTTTCCAAATCAGGAAGGGAAATTTAACAAATACCTATCAAAATATACTGTTTTCCTGAAATTTAGATCTTCATTCTTCACTTCCAATAACGAATATTATATTTTGACTGATGTACAAAATGAAACTGAAATTCCATGCACAAAATTTAAAAAAAAAAGAAGGTTTCCGCTTTGTATCATGTGTCATGTGATGAAGATGACAGAGATCACAGTATTGATACACTTTTGAACCGATGTCTACAGACATAGATTTTGAGGACCGCACCAAAATATACTTTTTTTAAATGGCTGCAAACAAAATAATAACTTCGGCTAACATTGTCTCTATCAAAAACTTTGCAACCACTTAAAAAACTCATATACCATGACCAGTATCAAATTTACACAAAAAACCCTTTATTCAAAAATAGACAAAAAGTGACATTTCTAGTTCAAACATCTATTAAGAAATGAAATCATGTATTTTTCTACTATCTTACCTCTGGAATTCTGGATCATGTTCTTTCAGCATGGTCTCCAGCTCATCCAGCTGTATTTCCTCCGCCTCCGAGTCGCTGTCACTCATGTTTGGGTTCTATATGTACATAAATTTGACAGCTCAATGCATTACATATGTAACAAGTAAGGCAGTACTATCTTTTGTATTTGACACTCATTCCAACACTATTGGCAGTTTGTCTCATTTACACATAGCAGGAAATAAACGTGATATCTCATTCACATTGAAAAAATTTAATATCGTAATAGCAAAAAGTTTGGACCATGTTCAGACTGCATGGGTACGAAGGCTGATTCCGGCAAACAAAATACAAAGTCTCCAGATTTTTCAAGGAGACACACATTGTTTTCGATGCCAATTTTTGCGGAATTGGTTATATTTCTCCTGAATTTTAGGCTAATATAGTGGAATTATTGATGGTGTTTTCTTAATTCTCCTGGGAATTTGTCTTGAAAACTTGGTATGTATGAAACAACCATGCAAGAAATACAAATCTTTCTGTTTCAATTAAAGGTATGGATTAACTTTTAGCCAAGAAAGGCTTTGCTTCCACTTTAAACACTGCACAATGCATTGACTTACAATTTCCTTGTAGACGTCCCAGTCCCTATCATCTTGTCCAAATGTGTCCTCTTTCTTCGTATCTGTAATTAGTTCAAAACAAACACATGTTATCATAACTTTTATAATTACTATCTGATGGTCTGTTATCTTGTTAGATGATGCTTTATGTCTGATGCTAACCTCCATGATCTAGATGTTATGGCATTCATATCATTCATTTTCCAGTGATCTAAAACTAAATCTACCCTCTCTTTAAAAATTTTAAAAAGTGTCGCTGACCAGAAATCACTGCAACCTTCCATAAATTTAGGGTCATGAGTTCGAGTCCTGTTACTGACAATGTCTCTTTATTTGAGAAAGTTGGCCGTTTCTTATAGAGGATAGGAGTCTAGTACTGGTTCTTCCCAGGAATGATGGTTAGGTAAACTGTCCGCTTGTAAAAATGACTGAAATACGGTTTAATCTAACATTAAACTAATTTAAGAAACAAATGTTCGTTATCAGTAATTCATTATCAAAGTTTTAACAATTAAAACAGTAAGGACGTGTTACTTTTAGCAAGCTGAGAGATAATTCTCATTCGTTGTTGAGCAGCGTATGTTTTTCTCCGCGCCATGTCCTGCTTCCTCTGTTTACGATTGGTCCTTGTCTCCACTAATTTCTGTAAACAAACAAAAATAACCAATCAGAAACATTGAATGACAATCTGGAAGACATCTATATTTATATAGAAAAAGTTGCAGATTATGTTAGAATTCAAATAATGAGGTAATTCTACTGGGTCTACCACTTTATCGAACAGGTTCCAGAATGACTGTGTACCTGTCTGCTTTTATGTATATTACTTACACATATTTTCTCTTAGAACAAATCTGTGGAAGAGTAAGGTTGGCATGCAACGAAATGACTTTGACACCAAGTTACCAAAATACCCGGTATCTAACCATTCCAAAGTGGAAACCTTGGATACAACCCATTTCATACTCAATTATGTTTTCTGTATTTCATGACATATTTGCTTTACTCAAAGTTGAATTTTTGAAAAGTCTTTGTTATAAAAGTGTAAAATTGGCACTAACAACAAAACAGATCACAGGCGAATACTTGGCAAAAACGTTGCCTTTTGTTACATGTAGTTAATATTTAAGATGCAGTGTATCCCTCACCTCCTGTAATTCCAATAGTTGTAAGATTCATTATGCTGAGTGTGCAAGTCTGCTTGATGCTAGGTGTTGTGTTTGACAGTGTTTAGGAATCACTTTTCATATTCTACATTTTAGTTTGTAAACAATCAGCATGTTACCTGTCTTTTCTGTCTGACTTCAGTAAGCCAGCCCTGGAAATCTATAATTCTTTTCTTTTCCAGTTCTTTCTCTGCTAGAAGTTCCTACAATGATGTAAATCAGAAATGGAAATAACACATACGGCTATATCTGTAAAAGTTTTGTAGTGTTGTTATGAACCTTAAAAAAGTTTTAAAAACAAATTAAACAAGAGCTGTCAGTAGGACAGTGCGCTCGACTTTTTAGTGCTTGCCTATAAAATAAAACTTTGACAGTTAAGGGCACACAAGACTTTAACTAGGAATTTCTAAGAAAAAATCAAGAAATATTTTCACAGAGTTATCTTCTCATGCTTACAGATAGGTCTCATGATGGTACATAAGTACTCCAACTTTCAAAGTAATATCTCAAATGGTTAAGTCAACAAGTGGACAAGAATGAAAATTTTAACTGAGTTTCTAAGTCAAAAAGCGCCATAATTAAAAAAAATCCTTGACAGAATTACCTTCTCCTGCCCATGTTTTGGGATCATGATGGTTTACAAGTATTCTAACTTTCAAATTAATATCTCAAACAGTTTAGTCAAAAAGTGGACTGGTACGAAAAACTTAACCAAGATTCCAAATCGATAAAGGGCTTTAATTTTTAAAATAAATCCCTGACAGAGTTACCTTCTCTTGCCTACAGATGGGGGTAATGATGTAACAAGCATTCAAAGCAATATCTCAAAGGGTTAAGGCAATAACTGGATTTTACCCATATTCAATGTATTTTCTTAGTAAAAAAAGGGGCATAATTCTGTAAAAAACCTTGACAGAGTTATGTACTCTTGTCTGTTGATGTAGGTCATGATGGTTAACAAGTATGGTTAGTTTCAAAGCAATACCTCCAATGGTTTTGAAATAAAGTGAGGTGGTACGAAAAACTTAACCAAGCTCAATACACTTTCTAAGTCAAAAAAGGGCCATAATTCTGTCTAAAACCTTGACAGAGTTATGTACTCTTGTCTGTAGATGGAGGTTATGATGGTATACAAGTATGGTAAGTTTCAAAGCCATACCTCTAATACTTCTGAAATAAAGTGGGGTGGTACCAACCCCGACGCCGGGGCGAGTAGGATAGCTCCCCTTTTCTTCGAAAAGTCGAACTAAAAATATTGATCATTTTGACAGATTTGCAGACCAACGTAAAATAGTTGCAACTAAGTATAACTTTCTGAAGAACAGTTGCAAATCTAGGCAGCCGTGTGATATGGGGTAGAAAAGTGAGCAGTACCTATGCTGATCAGATGGTCAGACCTGCACAAAACCCAAAGACTGGATTTCATACTGTAGAGTTTATAAGTTAACTAAATACACTTTCTTTAATAAAATTTCATTATTCGTTAACAAGTATGTAAGATACATGTACTAGATAATTTAAAAGGAACACTTTCATCAACAAAATTAGCAAATTTGTGAATGTATCAATATTTTGAAAAAATTTACATGTAAAGTAGCTTGTCGTAATATTTTGAATTTGAAACATCACATTTGATACATCTACAAATGCTATATGATAATTCTTGGATTATAGTAAAATACTACTCTAATACATATCAGAGAAGCACACACTTTTTGTCGTTTTTCTCTCTGTTGTGCTTGGGCTTTAGCCCGACCTTCCTTGGCTTTCTGCAGTATGAACTGGCGTTTCTTCTTCACTAACTGATCAGGTGTCAGCTGATCATCCGGGACCTCCAACAAATCAAATGCCGACTGCTTACGGGGCTGAAATTCACATACATGTATTACTAACACAAAACTGACTTTTAAAATAGTTGGTATTCAATGTACTATCAAAAATTTATTAAAACTTTGAGCACAATTCAATGAAAGTTAGAATTCATAGTAAATTTTACTCACTATCTTCAGCAGTGAATATGATAATTATGTCAGCAACATTGGACTGTCAAAGTTTCACAAACTTCCTTTCTAATAACAAAGCTGTGCTGAGTTTGACTTTAGGTACTAAATGACAACTGCTGAGTTTGAATTTAGGTACTTCATTACAACAGCATAGTTTGACTTGAGGTACTAAATGACAACTCCTGAGTTTGACTTTAGGTACTTCATTACAACAGCATAGTTTGACTTGAGGTACTAAATGACAACTCCTGAGTTTGACTTTAGGTACTTCATTACAACTGCATAGTTTGACTTGAGGTACTAAATGACAACTCCTGAGTTTGACTTTAGTTACTAAACGACAACTCCTGAGTCTGACTTTAGGTACTACATGACAACTTCTGATTTGACTTTAGGTACTAAATGACAACTGCTGAGTTTGACTTTAAGTACTTAACTACAACTGCATAGTTTGACTTGAGGTACTAAATGACAACTGCCAACTTTGACTTTAGGTACTAAATGACAACTCCTGAGTTTGACTTTAGGCACTAAATGAACAAGAGCCATGTTACACATGGTTAATCCCCCCGCCAGGAAAAAGTTACCTGAAGGTTGTACTTTCGTACATTTTATTTGGTGAGAGGAAATCCTTAAAAAGCCGTATAGTTATGGTCATGCTGAGTACAGTTTTCAAGTAAGTGGAAAAAAATAAGGCAATGAAGAGAAGGTTTGCAAAATTATATTAATGTTCATTATCAGTATAGGTATGATATTTTTCTATTTGACTAAAAGAAGACAAGGTAAAGTTATTGTTCTTGCACACTGCACTTCCTACCAATGTGCTATGTCAGTGTATTAAGTTTGAAGAAAATCCCTCAAGTACTTTTGGAGTTATGCTCCGGACAAAATTTTTCAAGTAAATCTGATAAAGGGGAATAACTCTAAAAGTAGGCAAGGTAGAGTTATTGTTCTTACACACTGCACTTCCTACCAATGTGCTATGTCAGTGTATTAAGTTTGAAGAAAACCCTCAAGTACTTTTTGGAGTTATGCTCTGGACAAAACTTTTAAAGTAAATCTGATAAAGGGGAATAACTCTAAAAGTAGGCAAGGTGAGTTATTGTTCTGCCCCCTTCACTGCCTACCAATGTGCTATGTCAGTGTATTAAGTTTGAAGAAAATCCCTCAAGTACTTTTTGGAGTTATGCTCCGGACAAGTAAATCTGATAAAGGGGAATAACTCTAAAAGTAGGCAAGGTAGAGTTATTGTTCTTGCACACTGCACTTCCTACCAATGTGCTATGTCAGTGTATTAAGTTTGAAGTAAACCCTCAAGTACTTTTTGGAGTTATGCTCTGGACAAAACTTTTTAGAGTAAATCTGATAAAGGGGAATAACTCTAAAAGTAGGCAAGGTAGAGTTATTGTTCTTGCACACTGCACTTCCTACCAATGTGCTATGTCAGTGTATTAAGTTTGAAGAAAATCCCTCAAGTACTTTTGGAGTTATGCCCGGACAAAGTTTTTCAAGTAAATCTGATAAAGGGAATAACTCTAAAAGTAGGCAAGGTAGAGTTATTGTTCTTATACACTGCACTTCCTCCCAATGTGCTCTGTCAGTGTATGAAGTTTGAAGAAAATTGCTCAAGTACTTTTGGAGTTATGCCTAGGACAAAATTGGGATGGGCCTCGGACGGACGACTTGGAGCTTTCTAATATCCCCCCTCCTTCGGCGGGGGGATAAAAAAACTCTTGATAAACTATTAACAGAGTTATATAAACAGTCTAACTGAACTATTTAAGTCAAGACACTAAATAAGCATGCAAAGTTCTACTGATATACATACTTTTAATCTAATGATGCAGAGTTAACAAACACGACAGACCCTACTATGTCTTAAATTTACACAATTATTGCCTTTTATCTACTGGTAGGTCACTGGAAAGTGATATCAAAGTAGTAATTTGTTGGCTGTATATTTCTTACCTCTGGCTCCTCTGGTGGGGGTTCAGTACCATCTATGACAGCTTTCAGCCTCTGTATACTGATTGTCAGCTTGTTTATCAGAACCTGTAACTCCTCCTCATTGTCTATACCATTCTCACTCAAGGCATTCTGAATATATAATCTTTTCATTCTGCATTAAATCTATTTTTTAAACTGTACAACTTGGGAAACACTTCATCAGCTGATATTCTATATTGGAGTTGCCAATGTTTTAGCCAGGCTAGTACTAGCAAATGTTGCTGACTGAATAGCAAACAGGGTTAAACACATTCTGCTACAAGCTAATCATATATACTTTAACAACTTTAAAAATGCAACCTTTTTAAAAGGTCATAGATTTTGAGCAGGGACTAAAATTACTCTTTTTGTAAATAATAAAATCATGTCTAGATCGAATTATACTTGAATTTTGTAATAAACATGCTGAATTTTTAAACCAAGGAATGGCATAAAACACAAGTGCTTTGTAAGTTACCAGTTACACTTGCAATAATGATAAAATACCTGTAAATTGTTTCAAGTTGTTCAGTATCTTATTGCAAGTCATAAAGGCATAACTACACTAAGGTAGTTTAATGGATAAATGTTGTTTTTTTTACATGGAAGGTCAAATAAAGGTTTCATTTGAAATGTTTCCAGGCAAAGCAATGGTAAGTGCTCTACAGCAGCCTTCCTAAGTCGAAACTTAACGACAACAATAATTTTGTGCAGAACTGAATGCAGGTTAGGAAATCAGCCATGACCAGTAATCCAACACTAAGCCCAGGCTGCACACCACTAGAATACTGAACCCTTTTTTTCTATTATATTTGCTAGCTTTTATTTCAATCTGTATGTTTATTTCAACATCACTTATATTGATTTCTCTCAAAATGCATGCATGTTGTATTCATGTATCATAAAGGTATAGACTAAAATATCACATACACTAAATTCGTCATCATCATCATCTGCTAGAAGTTCCTGTAACTGCATTAACTTCTTCAATTCTTGTTCTTCCTCAGCTAGCTAGTTAGGGAAGAGAAAATTATCCAATTTTATATTGCTATATAAAAATCTTTAGATTTCAAGGTACAATTAATCAACTAAGTTCATTTATAAAACAATAAGGGCCAAGTAAACTTTACTGGTACAATTGACATCCAAGAAATATATCCCTTTACACTAACAAAGTACCTACAGGGTGTAAACTTTCTAAAATATGTTGCCTGTATTCGTAGGGAGCGATCTGACTTTACACATATTAAAGCTATAAAACAACCTTAGGAAAAAGGTTTTTAAACTAGAACTATCACTGAAGATAATGAAATAATCCGAACAAAAACTGCTGAGAGCATGCACAACTAGGTCTGGTACCAGCACTCCATTCTGGCCTGGGGTTTTGGACACGAAACGTGCACTAGATTGTGTCTACAGAAGGACAAATGGACAGACAAACAAACTGAATCCAGTACACCCTCCCATACAACTTTGTTGAGCAAGGGGTATAATAAACTTCAGAGCTTTCTGCTTGATCCTTGACACTTAGTTTTTTTCAAACAAAAGGTTTTCTTACAATGTAGCATACATGCGATTTCACAACAAAAATACTGTTAAGAACCAAACACCTTTCAACAGGTCATCAGGAATGTATGTAAAAAGGACAAATATTTTCTATTTACAACACATTGATCTTTTTGCCTCTACTTTCTCGCAATTACCGGTAAGTTTCTAAATTTGGAGAACCCAATTCAAACCAGAAGGTACAAAATAATGGGAACTTTTTCCTTGAAGTTTGAAGTTTTTTAACTGACTACCATTAATTTTCAAAAAATGTCTATTACCCTTTCTTGTCTTTTCTTCATATTGAGTTCTTTGAGTCGGCGTATCTGTTGCTGCCTACGTTCCTGTTGCTGCTGTGCAGAAATCAGATTTCCCGTTGACTGAAACACATCAAAATTCTGACTTTACCTTCAATATGATTTACCATGAATTTAGAATTTCTACAATAGTCTTGTCCATGCTACTGTAAATTTCAAACAGGCAACTAACAGGATTTACATCTGGCATAAACCAGGCTTTATTCCAAGTTACACTGCTAAACAGTTTTATTTATAATATCATGCAAATACAAAAATAAAGTTTAGTTTAAAAACATATCTTACATTAGCAAATGGGAGTTGCATCTTGTGTACATTTTCATCATAGTAATCATGGGACGCCCAATGCTCTAGCTCCGGCATATAATCTACAGCTAGATGACTGTGTTCACGCACCAACTCCTAAAATAACATGCATCAGTTGTTAATATCAAAGTTTTTTTATTTCTTCACACTACAATTGTATATTCTTCTCCAAATGGTTTATAGAAAAGAGCAATTATTCCTGTCAAATGTATATGTGAAATGCATGAGAAATTCCTGTAGCTTATTTGCATGTATACCCTCTCTCAATAATTTAGTCTCTAACAAAAGGTATCTCAGAGCATGTAGATCTAAAGGAAATTAGTTTTCGATACACACTAAAGACGGTCAACCTGTATGAATGTGAAATTATCGTGCTTGCCTAAGGACACTGAATTGGCTATTTACTCAATGACCAATTATTGTGAACACGCTACAACTGCACTAGCTTAAATGCATCGACCCCCCCCAAAAAAAAAAAAAACCCAAAAAAAAAAAAAAAAAAAAAAAAAAAAATTTTTTTTTCCCCCCCAAAAACCCCCCCCCACCCACCAACCAACAAAAAAACCAAACCCCCCCCCCCCCCCCCAAAAAAAAACACCACCCCCCCCCCCCCCCCCCCCCCTGGTGAGTAGAGAACTAATTTGCATCAAACTGAGCAAACATACAAAAACGCCTACAAAACATGTACATCTAGTAACCAGGTCAAAACAAATAAAATCTCTTCAATTAATTAAAACCGTCCAGAAATTTCTAAAAATGTCTGGTCAATATTTTTGGAGTCAGTTACCTCTGCCCTTGAGAGTGTGACGGAGTTAACGTGGCCTGGATACTTCAGCTGCAGCAGTCTCTGCATGAGACCGTCAACGTGTGTGCCACCTATGTTGATCCTCCTACACTGCTCCAGATCAATTCTCCCGTGCAGCACAGGTAAGATATGTGTTGTTTGATAGCCACATCCTATCACTACGCCATTTGCTTTTGCTAGAGAAAGTACAGGAGTTTAAATTGTTCACTAATACTAATTACAATTAAAGTAATAAGTACACACGCCAAATCAATAATTAAATTATCAACCCAATAATATTGTTCACATAATTAAACAAATTATTAATTTATTTATAAAGTTCAATGATTGATTTTAGAGATACATGTAGATGCTTTTTACGAAACTAACTTACATTCAAATCTACATGTAACTAAAATACGAGCACCTACATGGATACTTTTGAAACACTGAATAAATTTTAATACCAACCTGGATTGGGATGATTTTTGTACAAGCTGAACAGGGAATCCACTCCATATGTGACCTTTGGTATTCCATAGCATTCAAACAGCAGCTCTGACATTTCTATAACATTAAAGTACTGACTTATGATAATTCTCTTGACTAGTTAGCTAGTAAAATACAATAAATCAAATAGGGCTGCAACGAATCACCGAAGTTCGGATATATCCGAGTCCATGGATTCGAATCGGTTATCCGATTTGGGTTACGATATTTCGGTTCGGTACGTCTAGGCAGTGTCAAACAAGTACGCCCGCGCTAAAATATTATTATTGTCCAATCAGCGCGTCTTTTATTCACTGCGTCGCACGTACATAAACCAACATGGCGGATGAAAAAGTGTTGGTCGACCAGTCCAATGTGTGGCGACTTTCGCATTTGAGAAAAATCTGGTGTGATTGATAAATCCCACCCCCACCCAAAACCCCCCCCCCCCCCCCCGAATGTTCCCGCAGATTCTGTAGCGAAAACCTCACGATCGAACGGGAACAACAACAAATACGATCAACAAAAAACATAATTCATAATGCTTTTAAGTTAATTTAAAGTTACATGTGTTCAAAGTTGTGAAGTAAGTTGGAATTTGAATATGTCTCTAGTCACTGAACTTAACAGTCTAAAGAGACATTCAACATTACTATATTGTGTGCAGTGTGCACCATAATGTCAACTTGTCTAGTCCTTTTTTGAGATTAAAAGTTTATAATAACAGAATAAATCTACTGTCTAGTTTCAATTAAATGTTTTGATGCCCTAGTTCCTAGTCAGTTAGTTACACAATGTACTATTTAAACTAGCAAGTTCATTCAAGTTATTTTGATAACAGGAAAATGAGTTATTTGCCTTCCAAAGTCAGTTTGAAGATTTTCTTATAAATTTCATGTTTCTACTGATGTACTTATTCAATATATTCGACAATCGAAGGGCTTTGACTAGTTAGCTAGTAAAATAAAACCCTAAAATCAAAGCAGTAGCCCTATAAACCTTGTATTGTAAATGCGGATATAGACAGAACTACAACAGAAACTTATTCAAGTAAGGATTAATGTCTGAGTAGTCTCTTTTCCAGTTCTAAATGTGAAAAGCTGTTCAGTTAGAAGTATTTTAGGTTTTTTAAAAGTGCACTCATTTTACAAAAGAATTCAATTTTTAAATCTAAAATTCCTGTCTGATACTTTTGAGAAAATAAATCAAACTGAAAAAGTGTAAGCATGAAAAAGATATCAAAATACCACTTTAAATTAAACCTACGCTGTCTACAATAGTTGGGATTGGCCACAGCCTCTGTCATCACTACAGGATGGTCCACTTTCCCATCTGTGTTGATACCAAGGTTAGAGAACATGTAGTCAAATATCTGCTCCTGTCAAAAATGAATGACAACGTTAACAATAATGAAATATAACAATACCGGTAGTCTGCAGTCAGTCTGCAGTACCCAGGGAGTGTGGAGTAGAGTAGCCTCGCCACCATGCTAGATGATAAATGTATTTCATTTAAACTCCAAGCAAAATACTACAGCCTTATTTCTAACAGGGCTCGATCATCTTACATTTTTGGCAGCAAAGGGAGTTAATTGAGTAAAATAGGGTAAATGTAAGGACTGAATGCCAGTCTAGGAGTAGAGTAGCACTCACCAAATTGGGCAAAGATACAAAAATGGCGGCAAAACGAAATCACATACAAAATATAATCAAGTACCCAGGTTGACAAGTAAAAACTGTTCCTGTTTTCTTTATTTAGCATACTGTCACTTTCTTGGCAAATTAAGACCATTGTGAGTATCAAAATATGCTTTCTATTATGAATATACTCAAGAAAAAACATTTTATACACATTGTACAAATTTCCTCAAAGCATACCCTTAAAAACACACTAACATGTTCAACTATTCATTAAGAAGTACACATAGTCATGTCACATAGCATAATAACAGTGCTACCTCTCTGGAGCAAACACCCTTAGGAACACAGAAATGTGTCTTATGAAGAGAAGTGTTGTTCTTAAGAGATTGATTCCTTATATAATTGACTCCATGAGAAAGAAAATGTGTGTCTCTTTAGGGAGGTTGATGCCCTAGGGAGGCTTCGTTTGGGGGAAGTTGGACTGTATAAAGATGAAGTATGCATGTTAAGTTTATAGCTAACCTGTACATCATACTGTGTTATGATATTCCTGTCAAACTGTGATCTCATAATAAGCCTGACCATCTCAAAGTTACTCACATCGTTACCAATCTGCACCTCTGCATCCTGTATTGAAAATTTAACATGATTATATACAGTACTACAATTCATGAAATATTTACAATAACTTTTTTTTCACATTTTTTCATGAGCACTCCTTCGCAAATTCATCATTGTTCCAATTCAAAGCCCTCTGGAAGTCAACAATTTTAGGAAACATACAGGATTGCTTGTTAGCAAGTTCATGGTCTCGTGAATTGACCTGGAGATAAAAAAAAAACTGAGAACTTTTGTCTTCAAAGTAATTTATAGTATTCTTTTCCTTTGGCTTTACACATTAATACATGTAGTATTTCAGTTATGTACTGACAGGTACATGTAGTTTACATATCCACAGTTCCTACAATGGCCCAGTACTCTATACCCGTAAGAGATTGCCAATATTCTATCATAAAGAGCTAGGTCAGTAAAAGGGCTTCAACACATAATCCTAAATCAGTGAGAGTTTAAATGATTACAAGTCGGCAACCTTAACCACTTCACCACAGAGGTGGGTCATACTGATATAACATACAAGTTGTAACTAAAGTCTTGAACTTCATCACAGGGTTCTCTGTAGGATTTTGAAAGTAGGAGTCCAGGACCCCTATGTCAGAAAAAAGTCCCATCCAAAAAAGTTGGAGCCCCATATTTAAAGTACCGCAATCTGGTCAAAACCGAACATTGTTTTAATTACAATTTCTGTAAGTAAATATACCAATATCTTTATTGCATTACGAGGGGTCAAAGCGAAACTATCCTATATGCTTCTATTTCTATATACACTTAGGATAGTTTCGCGTTGACCCCTCGATTAGACATTAATACAATGCTTGTAGCATTCAAAAAGACATCATTATGTTGATTCATGATATGTAAAATTACTATTAAACCTGAAGAGGTCAACAGAAACACAGAAATAGTAGGTTGCATCAGAAATATATGGTGTTTACACAATACAGATATTTCATAAATTCTTGCAGTATTTCCTTACCTTCTCTCGTCGACTTCTAAATTTAGCAGTGACATTTCTGAAGACTAGGTCAGGTTTGTGATGAGTTGCCCAGCCTGCTCTGCAATGGTATGAGCCTGAAGTATGAAAACACACATCATCTTTTATGTTATTATGATACAGATCTGGTAAATTATAATGAACAATGTACTTTTCTACAGCATCTATAAACTGAGAAATGACCAACAATCCATTTGTATCCAACTAACAATATGACTCTTACATAAAGTGAACAAAATGGTATATAAGGGTTTCGGCTTTCACGAGAAGAAAGTGCAGGCAGGGCTAGCAATGACGCATTTTGCCTTTGAGTGTTTTTTCCATGTACATTTGTATCTTCTACATATAACAAGAAAATGCATTCTGTAGTCACAAGGTGAAGCCTAGTCATTTATTTAGCCAGTCAAACTTTTTTTGTTGCCAATTACGCACTGGCCATCATCAGCACTAGCCCTGATGGCTCAATTTATACAGTCAAAATATTCCACTTACCATTGTCTATGACCAGAGGGATATGTTGGTCTCTGATACTTGGTGTGTAATTTGTGTCAAACTTTGCAGGTTTCTCATCTTTGAAAGTGAAAATATTTGTAGGGGGTTTCTCGTCCTTACTCATGGTCTCTCAAAGTCATGGATCTCTTTGTAGAATCTGAAACATGAGGCTCATTACAGTCATTGCTTCAATTGCTTTTTGTCAGAGTGATAGCGCTTCATCAGAAAGCCTTGTTATAAAGAAAACGTTACGAGTTCTTGTTTATGTGTTGTTCCACAATTAATTGATTTGGCGTTTCAGTGTGATCCCTTTCACAGATCTGATATTTTACTGTCTCACCTTTACGCCTTATTTTAATGTGCTCCATAATAAGTGGAAAGTGTAGTTTCAATATTAGGTATAACCCACGCATAATACACAATTTACCTAGTTCAAATAACAATTTTCCGCTCTAAAATGAAGAGATAAATATCACTTTAAATGAAAAGTTTAACCTAAAATCTTATGAAAAATCTCACCACTTTATAAAAATATGAATGTTTAAACCTAAACATGCAAGTCTACATGTAACAGGAGGGTCGGGTTATGAAATTATACCAGGGTCAGACAGTGACCTCAATTCCTGTTTTCTTACCCAGGTTCGGTTTTGATTACTTGAGAAATAAGGAAAAGTCATAAAGAGTTCATGGTTTTATTAATTGCTAAATAGGATTACATTTTGTTAGGTTCAAGATGGTTCAAATGTCAAATCTCAGTATATCAATGATTTAAGTTTATTCACACTCACAGCTGAAGGTTTCTAAAGTTGTGATTGAGAGAGAGGAAGGGACCAGTGGAGTGACGGAGAGGTATACGATACCTTGAATGTCTGTACACTGGCCATTATTACAAGTTGTTGTTCGAATTTATAGCAGAACTTCACACAAGGGTTGTTGATAAAAATAAAACAAAACACAAGTAAATCAAGTATTGAACAGCCACTGATATCTGTGATATATAAAGGCAATCTTATTGAACAACCCTGGTTAATATAACTGTATTTTAAAAGCATGAAAAATCAAAATCTCCTGAAATCAAGTAGTTTATACCGTGAAGAACTTTTAACACTACAATATACCCAATGACTATGTGTAAAGAAACAAGTTTATGAAGGTAAAATACAAATTACAAGAGTTATACTTAAGGTAGAGTGGCTCGTCCAATGAGGAAAAATTATTAATAAAGCAATTCTGCTACACTACACATACGACTATTTTCATATTTCACCGATTGATGCAGGCGTGTAGATAGGTAAATGTAACTTGGAATTGTGTTAGCATGATCCATCATTTTTAAACTTAATCCTATCATGTTAAATCATAAATATATTTAAATATTGGATTTTATTGCGTTTGCAAGTGCCCAACAGAATTTTGTTGGGGATGTGTTCCCAGCTATTAGCACATCAAAGTGAGACGTAGAAGGTGGACAACTGTACAATGTCAACCTGTAAAATCAGTTTGCCTTCGAAGTGGAAATAGTGAGACTAAAATCCCACAAACGCAAGTGTTTTCGATCGGGCTACGTATTAGAAGCTTGCCTTTACCAATATTTGAAAGACCTTGCCTTAATCACAATCTCATTAAGTCATTTGGATGTTGAATAAATTTGTGTGGAACTAGGATTAGGAAAATTGTAACTGTGTAAGAGTAGTAACATACATGTCCGTATTCCAGAACTGTGCGGCAATAAAAACAAAAAAGTTTTGAAAATAAGGATTTAACAGCACGAGCCATGACGTTCAATCTTTGGAATGAACCAAGACATACAATGATACAAATACTGGCTGGCTCATGGTCAGAAACCAGGAACCGTATTAGAAAACCAGAACGACATCATACTTTTACATTTTTTTTTACAATTGAAATAACAATCCTTACAAAGATGAATACAGCTTCTTCTCTTGACACTGGTTACTTTTGCTGTTTTCGACAAAATATCGTGTGGAAATTATCTCAGGACATGGTCGCCGCCATTTTGCCAATCGCACCTGACCTTAATTTAGTACGCTTTTTGCCATTGGTTACTTACATATGTATGCTTGTGTTTCATTGGTATTTGAAGGTATGGTTATGACTCTCACCAGATATAGCCATTGTCTCGTTGTTGTCATCTAAAACACAAACATGCAGTTTGAAGTCCTTATGAACCCCGTCCGTGACCCCGTGAACTTTTAATATCTTTTAAATACAATAATCGGATTCATATACAACTCTGCACCACCTTACCAATCCTCCCAGAAAAAAAGAACTTTCTGTCAATAAAAAGTGTACTTTACACATTTAATAATTATTCAGTGCTATAAATTCGTATCTATATTGCAGTGGCCAGAACAGCAAGTTCAGCGAATTTATCCAGTATAAATGTACATTATGTAGCACATCAGTGCCCATAGACTGGCACCAGTCGTTAGAGTAATTACCTAATGTCTATCCTGGACATTTTACAATATCGTCAAAATATTTCTCCTTTCTTTGGCTACTTTGGTGAGATGAGCTTTGACTGAGACTGATTTTTCATAAAGCTATTTTCTAAGAGAAAAATGACTTCAAGAGAAAATTAAACTTCTCTCAATCTCAACAGACTTTTATAAGTCTACGGTGCCCATTATAACTTTGATGTGAGGTAAGACATGACTATTACTAATAATTTAGATATAGGGTCTAAGGGCCTATCTTTTGTTTCCTAATTTGATTTTGATTCAACATTACAATTAACCACTTAACTAAATATAGTTCTTAAGAATCAGGAAGACTGTGTAAGTTAATGCTCCCAATATCCCATGCAAAGCCGCCTCTTCCGTGCTAATTGTGTGAAAGCTATAAAACAATTTATCGTGATAACCAAGCTTATTCACACGGTAATTCTGTCTCTACGATAAATGTACGAAACGAGCAAAGATTTTTTTAAATGCAAAAAAGCATGGTTATGGGTTGCAAAAATCTATATATAAGGTATGAAATATACTATAGTAAACATTGTATTTCATAGTTTGTCTCAAATATATTTTCATTTTAGTTAAATCATGTACAGTATTTATTCTATTCCAGCCGTGTATTTTACAAACACAATATGCTTTACTCCAACTACACGCCCGTACTGACTGATTGATTACTGTCATGGTTTTTCTAGGTTAAAATTCTTAAAACTACACACGGCTTCAACTGATGACATGAAAAGTAAAGAAAGACTGAAAAATTCCCAAATGTATACCCAAAGTCGGTAAAGGTGATTCAGAGCACTGTGCGAAATTTCATTAAAATTGCTTTATTATAGTATAAAGATATAGGCTAATGGCGGTTCATGTCGGACTCAAACTGTCTATAGGACCTACATGTAAGCCTTGGCCTTTCAGATTTTCATTCCATAATACATTGAAATCTTATATACAAACATATAGGTCTACACACCGTTACTTAAATGATGCACTCGGTGTCTCGTTTTGATCATGGGCAACTGTTGATGTCCGCAGACAAGGGTAGATAATCCGCAATACTCTCATGATATCAATAGGAAGGTGGTTGTGATGATTCCATCCGTCTCCCTTCTGCTAGAGCGACCGATCGATAGTCAGATATATCAGAGGTCTTAATAAAGTCTGACGAATTTTGACTGAGTCATGCAGACAATAGACAGATGGACAGACAGGCAGACAGACCATTATATTTTGATGATTGTGCGCATCACGATAACGTGATATCGTAATATTGACTTCAAGTAAGTGGTGCATGCTAACGTACTTAGGAAAGACAAATTATCTCCACATTGCATTTTCTCTCTCACACTCTTCTAGTTTGATTCCTTCGGGTGTGAGTCTCGAGAGCGATTAATATAAGTTATGTTCCGCTGCTGGCATCAACACGGCACACCCAGCCTTCGTAAACAGTCATATATCTTAGGAACATTTCTATGAAATTATTTTGAAATATTTTGGATTGTTTCTAAGAAGATTGATAAAGCGTTTTTTTTCCTATGTATGTTTATATTTTTTGTGAGATAAATGACCTCTTGGGCGTGTCAAAGTTGACCTTAGGGGCATGGTTGCGAAAGGTAGAAGACCACCAGTTTATTACAGTAATACGTCAAAGGCATGGGGCAACATGGTTTCAAGTACTTAAACTCCGATAACTATGGTAAAAGATCATCTAAGAAACACCCATGCTTTCATCTTCTTCCATCACGTAGTTTCATCAGCAAGCCTCTGTCACATACTTTTGATTAGCTGTTGTTGTTTTTGTTGTTCGTGTGTGTGGGGGGGGGGGGGTATGTATATGATGTATGTATATTTGTGTCATTTGATGACGGTGGACGTGACGTAAAGGTTACCTATATACAATATGTAGTCAACTGAGTTAAAATATTTAAGGAGCTTGGGTGGATGTTTAATCACAGGAGTTCGACACATATTGGTATTCTCCGGTCAGACTATCGTATTGATTTGACTAGTTTGGAAAAGGGGAAATGTTTAAACATACTAGCACTAGTTGATTCACGAATGCTCCATATGAAATAATAAAAGTTTGATTGACCCACATTTAACAACGGGATTTTTTTCATTAGTTTGACATGTAGTTGTGGACAAAATGCTGTTTGTAGATAAGAATGACGCCAGACGACAGATGACTGACAATGCGGTCTCTTAAAAGTACTAGTCCGATTTGGAATACGTGTAGGTCCATCAACGTAATTCTACTTTCTTTTCTTTTTTCTTTTGTTAAGATGTATCAGTGATACTTCTGTCGTTTATTTACAATGACGTCTTTGGAGTTGGATGTTTCAACTCGCGACCGATCCATTTTTGTTAGAGTCGCAGTATGTTTATTTTGTAAGTAATGCCTTTCTATACATATGTGTGTGTGACTTGTACAATATAAAACATCATTAAATTAAACATCTAGGTCAATACATTAGTCGCAAGGTTCTAAGCGCTACGGTACATTCAGTGTACAGCTTATGCTTTAGTTAAAGGTTTGTCAAAGGCCCGCGTGATCACTTCTTTGTGAGATCATCTTGCATATTTTAGAAACAATGTGAATGAGTATTCGATAGGTAGCTATACAAAGTGGTCGTAAATTTTAGTCAAGCGGAGAAACAAGAACGACGGTCTAAATCCCAAATAGACGGTTGAGCAAAGCTAGCTCGAGTTGAGGATTACTTTTTGATTCAATTCACTCTATCTATATTCTGCAGTATTATCAGAACTGTGCTGGTGCTTTTATAAGTAGTCGGACTATTTTGTTCTTTGACAAATATACGAAGATTTACAGTGGTGAATTATTGACAAAGGTATAGGTAGTTGACGTAGAACAGGTTATTTGTGTTTTAAATATATACAAAAAGGCACGGACGCCACATTCACGTGCTTTTCTGTACTATCCTGTGCTATAACCTCCATGGGTTGGAATACCGGAGCAACATGAACGCATCCATGCAGCAAAAACATGTCAGTGGTAGTGTTCCCTGACACATGCCAACTTTAGAAACTATGCCAAGAAATAATAGGCAAGTGAGTTCGAGGGTGTATGTATTACAATGGTTGATTAGACTACAACTCTTTTGGATTTATATCTTTATTTCATGATTTTCAATATATATAAATACATTTAACGTTTATTGCACTTCTTATGTCCAAGATAGCATAGTACAACGTTTAGATCACTTTCATAAAACTGCACCAGCCTTATCGAAATACTCAGCGGTTAGTATACGGTGTTATGATCGGCGGTGTCGATCTTGGACGTTTCAAACTCTCGACCCAGCACGTGCGCGCATACGTGTGTTTCTGCATACTTGCCACCGAGATCTGTGTAATGGCATATTGTAATAGTGTCAGAACTTAAACCAACAAATTTTCATATCTGAAGCACATCAAATTCTGTTATCTACCCCTTAGAGTCATCGACGGGCAACTATAAAAATATAAATTATAGCACGTCTGCCTCCGTGGTATAGTGGCTAGAGTCGCTGAATTGAAATCACTGTAACCCCTCATAGATGGTGTGTCATGGATTCGAGCCCTGGGACCGACCATGTCTCTTTATGTGAGAAAGTTGTCAGTTTCTTACGGAGGATAGAAGTTTTGTACTGGTTCTTCCCAGAAACGATTGTTAGGTAAACTGCCCGCCTGTTAGAATGATCAAAAATACGGTTGAAACGATAACAACAACAACAACAAAACTACAGCACGTGCATGAAAAATCATGTTATCCCAATTTCAGTTTAAGCTTTCCTCTTAAAAAAACTACTTTTAAAGCGTCAATCCACCCGTGAAAGTTTATGTTTTCCTTAAAGTTTGATAAACATACTCAAGAGTAAAAATCAAGACTGATTTAACCCGATGTAGAATTTTCGTCTGAGAACATTTCATTAATTTCATCACAGTTCGCGTCCCTGTCTTCAGTAACGTCAAGAGACGAGATCACTGATTGGTTATTTGTATCAAGAGACGACGTCACTGAGTGGCTAGAGCTAACATCAGACATTGCTGATGGCGATCCACATTTGCTGAGGTCCAGAAGCGTCTCGCTGTCGTCTTTGACTGTCTTTGTGTCTGCGTCGTCGGTAACGTCCGAGCCTTGCTTCGACGTGCTACGTCGGTGTTTAGCGCGTGCGTTTTGGAACCATACCTGCATAATCAATGGAAATACAACTGAATATTTATACGTGTAATATTAGTACATTGTATTATTGTTCTGGAGGTACATTGTACATGAGCATTTATGGCGAAGTGTAGCTACTAGTACATAACTTCTCATAAAACATTATAAACAAGACTTCTTAATGAAATGTATGGCTGTATTAGGGTGGACAGGGGGTTCATCAGAATCGTACTTGTTTGAAGCCGTGGCATTTGTACATGTATCTCAACATAAAAAAGGACAATAAGAAAGAGTACTTCTACATGAAAAGTGATACTTTTATGTATAGATGATCTCCCTTATATCAGAACTGATAACCGGGTAGAAATTCCGCATATTCTGAATCTGTACCTTGATATACTTGTTCGTGGTTCAGTTAGCTGCGTCCTTGGGTATTTTGACTTTAAAAATAGTCATAAAGAAACTAAAGAAAAATGCCGCATTTTCACCGTTTCAAATGGGAATATATATGTACCTGGAGCACTCGTTTACTAAGTTGTGTTTTTCTGGACAATTCTTTCAGGTCCTTAGCGTCGGGATTGTGGTTCATTGAAAAATATGATTTCATTGTCCTCAGTTGGTGATGCTTGAAAGAAGTGCGGACTCTTTTTTGTCTCGGAGGATGACTTGTGTTGAATGCATCACGTGACAATATTTCGCCACGTTCGTTCGTAAATATACCTGAAAAAAGATTTAGTTTTAGTATTATATTCTGGACTTTAAGATATAACAAGTTATGGCATTCTAAAAGTTTTTTCTAAGGCACATCTGTCTATATAATATTGAAGTACAAAGTACGACATCCAAGGTTTGAATCATGTGACTCCACGGACCGGTTACAACCAAACTCCCCGCAGCGGTTACTTCCCTTCAACGTGCAATGTCATCTATGTGATCTCCCTTAAAAATATCTCCCTTTAGAAAAACTATCATGTAAAGGGAAGTAACCGCAAAGATATAGAACGGCTTATGGTTATTAGTTGGTTTCAGAACGCATTTTCATTTCGACAACGTGTAACTATAACGGAAACACACCGTGAAACAGCTTCCTGGATGCAATCTAAGTTTTCTTTCAAGGGAAGGAACAACGTACAAAACCTATAGATATGAACCGAAGCGAACCTATGATACATGATATTTAGTACAAATCGAACTTCAAATTTACACGTCAATGATTCGCCGATTAAGTATCATGAAATCGCGAATGAGAATATAAACATTTGTTGCACCTAAAAAGCGCTCCCTTTTAAGATAGAAAAAAAATCCCACTCGAATACAGAATGAAAAAGAACAATCACAACTTTTACATTTTTCTATAGAAAACCAGTACGATATAACACAAGATCAACAGTTGTTTTCACCAAAAAAGAAAAAACGGTCAAGAGCAAAAAATCAATATAATTGTGTTTTTTTTTCTTAGCAAATAGAATTGTATTTAAAAACGTAAAAAAAAAACGCAGTGTATAAGCAAAAGAGTTTAAGTACACCGGTCAAAACCAGTAATTATATCAATCAGAATCTACGAAACAATCTTTGCCGGTGAAATATGGTCATGTGTTGAATGATTTTTGACACCCTGTTTGTTTTCATTGGCCAGTTATCAAAACATCTCAGTTACTCATTACCTGATAAGAAAATCTCACAGATACTCGGCTAATGATACATGCAGGGGTGTTCCGCAACTGTTATATATATATATATATTTCATTTTAGTTTAGTTAATTTAAATTAAGTTTTTACTGTTTGAAATTCACTGAGGAAATTGAAGCTTACCGAGGCACCACCAGTGTTAATTGTATTACACTTTTATGTATAACTTTCAGATTAATAAAAGTCTATATGATAATAAATATCTAAATGCGTTAGTAAATAGGTGTTATCTGATTTATAAATAAAGTTCAGAGATATGTTCGTTACATGATTAACACATTTAAAGATAGAACAATTATTGACAGGCCTGCCTGAGAAGGGCTTTCAATGCTTGTATCTAATTATTTTTTGTATGTATGTTTTAACAGCGGACAATTAACCCGGATGAGTCAGTGCTATACAGTGCAACTTTCTCAAACAAATGACCATGTCATTTGTGAGGCTCGAAGTAATGACCATTTGTGCGGCTCTTAGTTATAACCATTTGTGCGACACGAAGTAATAATCATCTGTGAGGCTCGAAGTAATGACTATTCGTGCGGCTCGAAGTAATGACCATTCGTGCGGCTCGAAGTAATGACCATTCGTGCGGCTCGAAGTAATGACCAGTTGTGAGGCTCGAAGTAATGACCATTTGTGCGGCTCGAAGTAATGACCATTCGTGCAGCTCGAAGTAATGACCAGTTGTGCGGCTCGAAGTAATGACCATTTGTGCGGCTCGAAGTAATGACCAGTTGTGAGGCTCGAAGTAATGACCATTTGTGCGGCTCGAAGTAATGACCATTCGTGCAGCTCGAAGTAATGACCAGTTGTGAGGCTCGAAGTCATGACCATTTGTGCGGCTCGAAGTAATGACCATTCGTGCAGCTCGAAGTAATGACCAGTTGTGAGGCTCGAAGTAATGACCATTTGTGCGGCTCGAAGTAATGACCATTCGTGCGGCTCGAAGTAATGACCATTCGTGCAGCTCGAAGTAATGACCATTTGTGCGGCTCGAAGTAATGACCATTCGTGCAGCTCGAAGTAATGACCAGTTGTGAGGCTCGAAGTCATGACCATTTGTGCGGCTCGAAGTAATGACCATTCGTGCAGCTCGAAGTAATGACCAGTTGTGAGGCTCGAAGTAATGACCATTTGTGCGGCTCGAAGTAATGACCATTCGTGCGGCTCGAAGTAATGACCATTCGTGCGGCTCAAAGTAATGACCAGTTGTGAGGCTCGAAGTAATGACCAGTTGTGAGGCTCGAACTAATGACCATTCGTGCGGCTCGAAGTAATGACCAGTTGTGAGGCTCGAAGTAATGACCATTTGTGCGGCTCGAAGTAATGACCAGTTGTGAGGCTCGAAGTAATGACCATTCGTGCGGCTCGAAGTAATGACCATTTGTGCGGCTCTAAGTAATGACCATTCGTGCGGCTCGAAGTAATGACCAGTTGTGCGGCTCGAAGTAATGACCATCAGCAGTTAAACATATAATATATCTAGATCTATCTAGCCTTTCGGGCCATATATTATCAGTCGTAAAATTAATATAGATCTACATTATATCAAGATCAATAAAATATATATTATGAATGAAGTAAATTTAAAAGTTTTCAAGTAACCCTTTTAACCAGGGATCTGATATGAGCTAATGTTATCTTAACTATTTTAACTATGCTATTGTTTTGTCTGTTACCATGCGAGCAGTTGGATGTATCTCTCACCGGCTAAATAGCGACAGATTTCTATGTTAATGTTTTGAATCGGTTATGTCTTGATGAAATTCTTGATGGAATTATCATAACGATGCTGACTGCAGAATATGTGGTATTCATATGATAATGTAAGAAATATTCAAGTAAAAGAATCCCGAAGATTGTTCCGCTTTGGACTGTGTGATTGACGCATGACACGTTCATAGTAACATTGTGTGTGGCGGGAAAAAATCGGATCCATCTCGCGAGATTTCGAAGATACGGTCAATACCTGACACGTGATATGAAATCTCATCTCGCGAGATTGATTGATTGATTACCGATGTGCTGAAATATTGCGTTATTTTTTTGCGTGTTCAAGAATGCAGTAAGTTTGAAAAGTGTTTTCATGTATAGTAATGTAAACAACATGCATATAAAGATATGTTTAACTAATTATACAATTTTGTATTATTTCAATGACAAAACCACACTATTTTCGTCTGACTATATCAATGAAATTGACCATACTAATATGCACCTTAATGTGTCTTCTTTAAAACGACTTAAAAGGGTTTAAAATTCATTGCATTGAACATTATTTATTTACTTATTTATTTACTTATTTATTTACTTATTTATTCACTTGCTTGCTTGTACCTAGTAAAGTTACTTTACTTTACTTACTTATTTAATTTATTTATTTGTTCATTTGTTTTGTTTTTATTAACTTACAATCCTTATTTTATTCATTTCATTTTTAGCTAAGTACATCCGCTATACAGTTGCGATAATGGTGAGGATTCTTTTTGAAAACTCGCGTACACGCAATCCATATGACTGTCATGGTTTCCGTACGACTGCACGAATTTCTCCCATTTTTGTGAAACTTGAGGAGAATAGGTTTAGAATAGATTAAATTTTGGAAACATTTAAATGTTGTCAATTCTTTGACTTATATAAAGCATTTTCCTGGTTTCATTACAATAACGCCAAAGAGGCGCCCAATACAGATGCACTTGTTAAAATGAACACATTTACTTACTGACATGCGTTTCATTTTGTCTTGTTACATTATGTAGGGACTTGGTAAAATGGAAAACTATGTAGCGCCACAAAAGTGCTACATCTATTTAAAAGTAACCCAGTGAACTAGGTGCAAAATGCAATATATGTATTTCGATCATTCGATATCCCTTATTTTCCTAGAAACGGCATGGTAGGGGGCGTTTAATCTTTTATCAAGAAAGATGCAATAACTGATGTTCGTACCCGAGTCAACTCGAACCCTGCTGAGGACGAAATTGTGAAATCTACAGCATCTGTCAGATCACAGTTCCGTAACATTTTACCTGCAGTTCTTCCATCGCAAACCGTTTAACTCTTTTATTAGTCATAAGTAATAATTACGTTATATGTGTAATATACGGACATGTTGATAATCAATTGAATTATTTCGTTTAGTAGCACTCTGGCACTATCGGTTGCTGAAATGTTACGTTGCTATTGTAATGGTATATTGTGGAAACGGAAACTTATTACATATCTAATTTAACAATACAGACATCCTAACATATACAGTTGATGAAAAATACCATCAGTTACGACTCCAAATACTTTTTTTCGACCATGACTTACATCAGTCATATATAAGGATAACGGATTTGCATATAGCAAATGAAACAAGGAAGTTATATATTTACGACATTTATTTGAAGAAAAAACGTTTTACTTCTTTTTGTTGTCGATGTAACTACTGTTGGTTAAAAAATGTAGTAACCATGGTAACCATGATCGTAACTTTTTGTATAATTTCATATACATGTACTTTCTCTGTCATTGTCTTTTCCAGCAAGGTTTAGTTTTTTCCTGTTCAAACATTATTTCAGATATTTACAAGCGGACAGATTAAGTAAGCATCAAGAATCTCCAGAAAAGTTACAGTTGACACGAGACTTTGCCATTTCCCCGGAGCTCAAACCTTTCTGAGAATTAACTTAAAGCTTTTCGGAATCGAACTTAAAAACCTAGCTCTTTTATCGGTCCCATGTATGATGTAAGTCTCTGGTTATCGAATTCCCGATATCGAAGAGAACCGAACTCATAATTTCGAGGCAGGTCATCTGCTCAACCATGCAAAGGCTCGAGCTCACGTGATGTTAGATTAACAGTTCTTAGCTAAAAATGCTACCCACGTGACTCATCTAATTAGCTTGACCAAGTACTTAGACAATGACTACAGAATGAAGAATGTCGCACCGCCTGTACTTCCGTAAACAAGTATTGAATTCACATAACATGTGTATAAAAAGTATTAGCATGATACGAAAGACAGACAAATTCCAAGGCTCTGTAAAAACATTCAAAACAGTGGTGTGAATGTGTGTAGCAGATTTGATACGTTCTGACCCTGTGTTCACCTGGCAATGTTATTACGCTGGTGGTATTGTGTGCTTGACAGCTGTTTGTTTTAGAGAAACCCATTCCAGCATTTATTCTCCAACAATCGGAACAATACCAGATGTAACATGTGCCAAACACTGGCATCTCTTTGTACAAGATGTCCTCCCTTCTGCAAATTCAATTTGAAAAATTCGTTCAGTCTTCAGCATATAGCGAACTGCACCAACGTTCGATCCCCATGTTTTTGTGCGCGCGTCCAGTATCTATATATTGCGGCTGACGAGTTAGCTGCGTCCATATTCATTTGGTCCGTTCTCTGAATCACAGGACAGTTTTCATACAGCTAAACATCTCTTTCAAGTTCGATCGCCCTGTGCACTCACGAGTTATTGCCCTTGAATGCCAAATTTCCACCAAATTAGCCCTGTCGATTCTCTAACTTGCTTGGTTTTCGTCCACCCATCACCAAACCTGGTCTCACTGATTTGTGAGCTAAATATGAATATCTTAGTCAATTTCTCTAAAGGCACTCTGGATTTACGGCCCTTAGATTGCTGACGTGTCAACAAATTAGCACTATATCTCCTCTATCTTGGATACACTTTATGCATTATACAGGTAAGTTAGACCACAGCTATGTCCTTTGAATTTTTCGAGAATTCTCTGCATTAACAATGTTCATTCTCTTTCAGAAAACTTTGTGTTTTCGTCATCAAATCTGCGGTCACAGTTTATGTCCGAGTTGAACGACCAACCAGCTCGCCCTGACATTTTGTGTAATGACCACATATTTAATGGATGTATATTGTGTGCACTCTTGTTTTGTTTTATTTCAGACTATATAGCTCTAGACTACGTGGTTAGACTTTTTTGGAAGAGCACACTCGAACCATCTCGTAATTTCTGACATACATACTCTAGGCCATGGGAAGACGTTAAATGCTAATTAAATTACAACGTATTCTTCACTGCGTTTGTGAAGAAGATGGCCCAGTCCGTTGCACTGTGTTTCTTCATGTCTGAAGAACTCGGAACAGGAAGAACATGGTTTCACAAGCAATTCATATTTTGTACTTTCTTCGCGTAACATTGAAGCCACGAAACTATTGTCTCTTACGTAACAACGAAGAAACTACATGTACAATGTATATAGCATAATACGTCGACTTGCCTTGCCACAAACGCAATAGCCCAAATCTAAAAAATGTACATGAAAACGTACTTAAAATGTTCATGATCAGTCGGAAGCCAGTGTTTGTATTGTTCCAAAGATCAAAGTTCAGTATCGTGATTTTGGCATTACACATACATTAGTACCATCATAAGTACTTTGTCTGAAAAAGGAAATGTAATTGACATTCGTGAACTCATTGAAAATCCCTCACTCAACCACTCTAATATACTAGTGAACAGGAAAGCGCTTGTTCATACAAGTAGCTACTGTACAAAGGGTAGACAAAAATGTCTTGTATTTATTTTTGACGAAAAAAGACCCATAACGTTTCATGTAGTCTTGTGACGAGTAGCCAATGAAACGACAGATTTTTTTCATAAATTATTACTTCAATGGCATTGCACTAATGTGCAAACTTTACAGTAGATTATATAATGTTATATTAATATATATTTTCTACCAACGTTCTTGTCTGGTTTTGAGCTGACCTAGATTTCTTGACTTTCATAAATGGAACAACACATTTCGAACACTAAACAAACAACAGATGACAACTGCGAGAGGAAAATGTCTGAAGTGTACCACTTCACAAGTCTTTGATTATGTTTTCTTTTGTTTTCTGCTATTGTTGTTGTTATGTTTTGTTTTTCAGTAATGTCATGTCTCCGCAACTCCTGGTATAGAGCACTGTAGCCAATGACAATTTTCCCTTTTTCATATTAAAATCGTTATAACTCTGTTATAATACAGTGTAATTTTTTTACGATAATTGCAATAGTTTAATTTTAACTTAAATATGTATTTTATACCCAATGTAGATATATGTCCTTGCAACTTATATGATATATGTCCCATGCCAGCTACATTAAGTTCTAAATAGTCACAGACCCGTGCCGGGAAAGAAGACTGTTGATTTCTCAGTCAAATCCTGCAGGCGGGTTATAAATTCGCAACCTCTGCATGGCGTTATTACGACAGGGCGATACCAAGAATTATAAGTTGTGTTGCTACCAGTAATCATTTTAGGGAATAATTATACATTACAAACGAATTGTTTGCTAAATATAAATGTTTTTATTTTTATTGTTTTTATTATCTATATTCTCTCTTTCTTTTCTTTTTTCGCTGTTGTTTCATCTTTATTGTTGATTTTTTGGGCTCTAAATATATTTGTTGCTTCCTGCACAACAACAATATTAAAATTGTTTCAAAATTATGTCTGTATTATTGAATTGGATTTGAAAGTTATAAATGTTCTTTCTTCAGATAAATTCTGCTAAGTTCTGCTCAATGTTTTTATTGACTTGAAGCTTACAAAAAAGTTAAAATAGTTCCGTTTTTACGAGTTATAGCCTGCAATGTTTTGTGAAATATTTCTTTGATGTGATGCGAATACTCAGGTGTGTTATAAAGATTGATAAGTAACGTAAAGTAAGACTGACACGTATCCACTTTCATTAGTTTTCATTTCCATCGGCAGCGTTCATCGGTTTCCGAAGAAGCCATTCCGTTTTATAAGATTATCTCGAGAGGCAATTAGTCCGTACCACGGTGCTTTCTTACACGTCCGCGCGCCCAATTAACTTGCAAGACGGATGTTCCCTCTCAACGTCCGCGCGGATACTTATGCTTAATTGGGTCTGACAAATATAACGGTGGTTTCTTGACCAGAGGCTTTAATCATGATGCAGTTTGACAGTCTTGCAGAATGAATTGGCAATAAAAATAACGTTAGTGGTACTTTCATATATCATATGATAAACGTAAACATAAAAAAAATAGTTTCCATTTAATACTAGAAAAAAAGTCGCGCAATAATGAAGTACAATTTGAGGAATATGCGGTCACCGTTGAAGATGTTATAAGTATCGTTCATGTAGTTGTATGGACTGGAGTATAGAGGAGGTGATTATTACATGTGTACTTTTAAATGGAATCCCTGACATGTACATGTAAAGCGACTAAGAGCCTCTCTCCTCCTATATCACAGAAGACTATCAATAGCACCGACTTAAAGTTTTCAATAAATCTTTCTTGAAATAAGGCCATGGAGGGTGAAAAGGAAGTAGGCAGCTTATCAACTCGGAGGTAGTTGGTTCGAACCCACGAAAGGCTATGGCCATGTCTATTCAAAATAAAACGTGTTGCTCTTCAAGAGAAAGAGTTGATAGCGTCTCAGTAAACCTGCGCCAGTACAATGAATTTGACTCGACCTTTAGTGTTATATCTATTTTTATTAAATGATTACAGAGACCAGTAATCTAACAGCAGTGTTAACCTCATCTCATATACAGATATAGTATTCGGCATTTCTTTATACTTACCTAAAGTTTGTAAACATCCGTCCGGAGCGAGTAAATGTTTCCGTTTTCTGCTGCGACCCTTTGTCACTGGTTCAGCACAGAATGTCAACATATCTCCCATGTGTCCAGGAAATGCAGCACTGTAGTCCGTACAATAACCCGTGTCTGTGTTGAAATTGTTCAGTAAATGTTCATAATCCTCCTGGCAGAAAACCTGGTCGCAGTGGATTCCGTAAGTGTCACCTGTAGTCAGAGGTTTATTGCACGAGAAACACAGAAAACAGTCTATATGATAAATACAGTCCCTGGCGCGCATTACTAGCTCGTTTGCTGACAGTCCTATGTGACAACGGGAACATCTCTGCAGTGAATATCTTCTGAAATAACATATTTAAAAAATTCAATTCAATTTAAGAGTGAAATGTCAATTTCAGGATGATATGGAAGTGTCTCTTGAATTGAAACACCTACATAGATACGTAGGTTTGTCTCAACTCCTAATCTGCATGACGACAACAGCGATCCTGCCTTTGCGACCAGGCCAGATCTTGCAAACACAATAAGCACAGCCAAATATAAAATTGATGTTTTATTGCTGCAGGGAGATGCCAGCCCGGTTAGCTCAATCGGTAGAGCACGAGACTTGTACGGGTTTGATTCCCGGGGCTGACCAACTAAAATGACTAACAGTCTTTCGGATGATACTTAAATCAAGGCCCCATGTATGGGTGCTATACACCTGGCATGTTAAAGGACAAGGGGGTGTCTCTGGAATTGGGACGCTTTCTGTATCTTGCACTATCCGCCGAAACCTAACATAACTAACCACTTCATGTGGGAAACCGGTACCAACGATAAACAAGAGGGCCAACATGGCCCTATATCGCTCACCATGGTACAAGTCCACTTGCCTGGTGGAAGATCACTAGACAATGTTATAAACCAAATAGGTTTTCCTATATATATCTTTGTAAAAGAAATACCCCCCCCCCTGGGAAAGGCCAATTTTGACCCCAGGAGCATAATTTATACTAACTTTGAAGAGGTCTACAAGGCAAGGCTACATGCCAAATCTATCTAAGCTCTAGGCTTTGTGGTTTCAGAGAAGAAGATTTTTGAAAGTTTTTCCTATATTAGCCAATATAAAACTGAGTGACTCCCTGTGCGGGGTCAACTTTGATCCCAGGGGCATAATTTGAACAATCTTGGTAGAGTTCCACTAACCAATGCTACATGCCAAATATCTAAGCTCTAAGCCTTGTGGTTTCAGAGATGAAGATTTTTAAAGTTTGTCCTATATTAGCCTATGTAAAACTAAGTGACCCCCCCCCCGTGCGGGGTCAATTTTGATCCGGGGGTCATAATTTGAACAATCTTGGTAGAGGTCCGCTAGACAATGCCACATGCCAAATATGTAAGCTCTAGGCCTTACGGTTTCAGAGAAGAAGATTTTTAAAGTGTTTCCTATTTGTTGCCATAGCAACCAGAGTTCTGCATGGACTGGAATTCTTTGAACAATTTTGGTAGAGCTTCATGCAAGGAACATCCCTGCATAGTTTCATCAACATGGGCTTAGTGGTTTCAGAAGATGTCATTTGAATCAAAATGTTGAGACACACATCACTCAGAAACCCACCCCGGAGATGTCAGTTTGAATCAAAATTTTGACCTGACCTTAAAGACGTGTCGAAAAAAGTCCCATGCGTTTTCATAATGACATTAAATGCAGTTTTTACATATTTGATTTGAAGCAAATTTTATAAAGGTCCGTCCATGAGAGCATTTATATTAACTTGTATTTTTGGATGAGACCTCGGCATGTCTCCTACCATGCCTATACCTAACAAAATGTAATTTTTCTGATTCCAAAAAAGGAGAGATTTTCCTCACAGTCTCAGCCAAAGAGTGAATTTGATTGGTTGCCAAAAAGTAGGTCAATCGCGGTGACAAATGAGATCTGTGAGTGCGATTGAACTAGTAGTTTTTATAGATTAATTTTGAGGTCAATATTTACGGAAAGTGACCACTTTCGACTAATCAGAATAGTTTATTTAAAACCGGTATACAATATTACTATAGTTGCAATTCGTTACAAGTAGCTTTAAAATTTAATTATGCACGAAATACGAAATGGCACAATTTAGCCACCATAATACTTTAAGGGGTTTAAGAACCAAATACTTAGCGAATATTGAAAAGGACAGTATGTAAAATGCAAAACTTAATTGAAATTATTTTTTAATTATATTAAGATATGGGCGGCCGATGTACACGGCCCGAACAGCTATTGCAGAAACACTTAGATATTCAGAACAGTATGCTCGTGCACACGTGCGTAACATCGAAACACCTGGCCGAAAAGTTTAAATGCGTTCATATTTTTAAACTTAGTAAACGTTTCATCACATGGAAACAAAAAAAACTTTCACACATATGTACGTGTATTTTTGCATGATGCTGGTAGGCCAAGTTAAGGTTAAATTTTATATTTAGTATAAGGTCTTATGTGCTTCTTGAGTTATATAACAGATATTTTACTGTATCTTTTTTTAAACATTTCTGTGTATAAACCATTATGCTTTATCTTTCGTGTTGTTGTTGGAGTTTAACGCCCGTTCCAGCCATATTTTGGTCCTTTTTGCAGGCGGGTAGTTAATCTAACAATCGTTCCTGGGAAGAACCAGTACTAGGCTCATATCTTGCGTAAAACGACTGCGAACTTTCTCACATAGAAAGACATGGTCAGAAGTAGGGCTCGAACTTATGACCTTCAACTCTGTCAGAGGTTACAGTGATTTCAAGCCAGCGACTCTTACTACTCGACCACGGAGGCGGTCTTTGCTTTCGTACCTGTTCCGTCATATTTGATCGGTATAATTTATTGATGTCTCTTGAGGAGGAACTTGTCATGTTTTTAGAATAAAACAACAAATACTATAAAGCACTTAACGTTGTTTGACCGAATGTGATCTTCCACTAAATACTGACTGTTTAGACGATAGTTAAATAACGGTAGCATAAAGGGCAATAACCCATGTGTTCATTATGTTGTAAATCGGTGTTCGATAACTCTTGTACGCGGCAGTCACTCTGGAATCTTTGACCATCAGCCTGGCTACATACCTTAATCAAAACACTTTGTCGGTCATCGTTGTTAGAATAGTACTGTATTATCCCTACATAGTAAAGGGTTATAAAGTAAAACGTTTACTATGTATAAAGGTCTTAGTTCACGAACTCAATCCCTTAATAATTGGCATACTCTTAATATTACTACAGTAAACGCCATTATTTTATATAAGGACTCCGGATATAGCGAAATTCCCGATATAAGGAACACATTTTTGCGGACCCGATTGTTTTCTTCAGTTTATTTAATATCAAAATGATGTATGGATATAACATATTCTGGATGTAAGGAACAAAATTAAATGGTCCCAAGGACTTCATATTAGACTGATTTGTAATTTCCTAAATTTCCATAACAGTGTAAGCAACCTTTTTAGATATACAAAATGAAGCCACAATTACTGATTTAGACAAAAACTGATAACCCAAAAATATTTTAGTTGGACTTCACCTGTCGATTCTTGAAACATATGCACCCATCTTTTAAATGACATTAACAAAAAAGTGAAAAAAGTGGTACTAGCACTGTAGATTAAAGCTGCTTTTTTATTTGTTTTGCTTTATTCAGGGTCATGAGGGATTTAACTTGAACTCATGCAGGTACGGTGCGATGATAACCATGTGAACCGATTGTAAGATAGCAGAGTTATCATCGTGTATTAAACAAACAATTTCCAGAATGTATCTTTTCCTCAAAGGTGGTCTGAAAGCAGGTCAGCGCCCGATTTCATAATCTGCACATTTTTTTTATCATGTTTAATAAATTGCACAATATTTCCAATAAGTAGTCTTACAAAGGTTATCAGTATGCAAAATATGAAGTTGCATGTTTATATCTTACACCGAAAAAAGTCGAAAACGCACAGACGATAGACTTCAAACCAGTCCATTTTATATTATTTACATAGGCAGTTTTTTTTAATTGAATTATTACCATTTCAGTTGTCAGGCCTAAATATATACAAAAGAACTGACAAACTACAGTTCCACTATTTCATTTTGATCGAAAGCGCTCTTTAAAACAAGACATACCAACTTGCCACTTACATAACAAATAACCAAGGCAAACTATTCATAACAAAAATATGCTCGATCCAGATGAAAATCTTATATCGTATCTGACATATGAATTATTGAACAGACTGACAGATTCATTTGTATAAGAAGACACTATCTTCCGCAAAAAAACAAAAAGGAATACAATTGTTAGCTCCATGGCAAACAATAACCTGTTCCCTCGTCAAAATAGCTCTGATTTTTTTCTTGTCAAAACTACGAGTACGTTTACCTAAATAATCTGTCAGAAACCCGACCTGATGTTTTCTGCAGAAATCCCAACCTGGAACTTCCATCAGCGTCACTAAATGAACTATCCGGGCAACTTTACATCCGGGCCCTAGAAATTCGAGACCGCGGTGCCTGAGGTCGTCTGCTAAACGGTCTTACCAGATATTTTAGTCACTGAAAAACTGTGCCACTTGTGGTTTGTGAAACATATCTTTAGTATACAATGACGCCCTGAGAGGTGTTTAATGTTTTATTGGACTGATTAGAGGGCGTTCGCCTTTCTGCAATTTTTGAGTGTTTTTCTTTTGTCTTTAGAGTGCATTTACCATATTGTTAATCCAGAATCTATATCTGTTGTCCCGATTTACGATGCATATACATGAGTGGGTTATAAACGCACTTATATTTAAATATTGGAACATTTTTACTGACAGTAAATTTGATGTAGGCAACACAGTCATGTAAGAAAACTGATGCTACATCAATTTATCTTTGAATTGCTGAATTTAAGAACGGTTTTCTTTTTTTTTGGTCATTTTTGCCATTTTCGAAAAACTTTTTCTCGTGTGGAATTTATCATTATCGAGTACAGTCATAGGCAGAGCCACATTTGCAGCAGAATCTTGAGAATAGACCGGACATTGAGAACGCCGACACTGCACCTGCGTGATCCTCTGAGAGTTGATTTTCGTGTCAAAAGAATATAAAATATTAAGCCTAAAACTTCCGATCACATTATATTTCTATCATCACAATTGACGACTCTTTTGAGACAGCGTGAAAATCGAAACTTCTAGTAGAAACAGACATAAAGAATTCATTTCCGCCATTTCCGGAACTTCCTGAAATGACTACCGGTGTCATCGTAGAAAATATTCCCCAGTTTATTTTGAATGTATCTCAAGAGCATTAGAACCCATTAAAACAATGGAAATTTGTTGTATCGCCTTAAAGGACGATATTGCAAAAGAACAACGTTTTCTTAAAAGAATTGATTTTTTAATTGAAAATTTTGGTAGCTTTATATAATCCGAAAAATATTGAGTCTTGGACGGAACAAGTCTCTTATACCGGAAATGTTGAAAGATTATTCACTCGCCGGGAGTATATTTATAAGTACCGATGTGAAAGTGCACATTGGTCACTGATTATGAAATCTGATTTCCTGATTTTTTATGATGCATCCAGATTTTTTATCAACGAAAGCAGTTTGAACCCAGCTTAACAACTGTACGCTGTTCGAGCTGGGAACTTATTTGGATGTTCCTGGAATACCTACGATTTACATTAAGAAAGCCATGCTCAAGCAACTTACGGTGGTTTAACTGGGTCATGCAAGGCGGGATAGTCCTATCTGTCACATACCTACTGCTACCACAGGGGGACGGCCCATAACAGTATTGATGTATCTGGGCCTCTTCAACAATAAATAGTTATATACCTATGGTAGTCCTGTTTGCAGAAAATTAGACCATCTCGAATGAAGCAGGTCAGTTGTGAATCTAGCTGAAGATTGCAGTCGGCACATCTCAAACAGTTCACGTGCCAGTGTTGCTCGGCAACCAACAGGAAGTATCTATCAACTATTCGGGTTCCACATCCGGCGCAAATAATTGTTTGGTTCTCAGCCGAAGAATCCGGTATCATCTGAAACGGAAGAATTCAAACATGATAGCACCACCAATGCTAAATATATATACCTTCCATTTTTCGATAGATTGCGATATATGTGTTATATATATATACAGGTTTATTTTATTGGTACAACGAAAAGTAAACACCGGTTCTCGATATATGATTTTAATATAACGAAAATTCATCTTGAAAATACTATCCCGAATTTAGGCCACATTGTTGCTAGTATAACGAACAATTATTTTGTTCGTGATTTTTGAAATTTGCGATTTATTTTGATACAACGAGAAGTTATCTACACACTTATGTAACATGAGCGTAGTTGTGTTTATAAAAGTATTCTATATTTTGATATTGTACGTTAAAATGAGGTTGTATTTTGGTCAGTTCGAAATATCATTTCTCGACACTGAAATAACATTAGATAAAGCATCCAGATTTTCTTATTGTTACAATAATACATCGATATATGGAGATTTTAAGTTGTTATACGGGAAGTATACTTCGTTATAACAGTATTTTAGCTTCGTTTTCTCGAAAGAATATTTTGTAATCCGGAAATAACAGTTTCGTCACAACGAAGAACTGTTCGTTTCTTGCAGAAACTGTATCATTTCAACAAGACAAAATTGCGTTTTATTATAATAGTTTCGCAAGATTTTGTATACTAATTTGATAATGCAAAAATAGTATTTAATTATTTCGATATCTTTTGTTATACTTTTTTATTTACACCGATATAGCGAAAACAAATTCCATGACAGATGCTTAGTATACTGAGAGTATTTTTACAAACATATAGTACAACAGAGTATACTGATGTCAACAAATATAGAAACATTTACAGCTATTATTTCAGTAGTAATTAATTTCATTATTTAAAATTCTTCGACATACGAAATTCAGAGTGATCATGACTTTGACATTTGCATTTGTAGCTATCGCCAGGCGTGGGTGATTACTGAATACGATACCCACTCCTAAAACCATCCATATGATTTCAAGTGCTCGCCTGTTCTCATAACTCTGTTTCCTTTCAGAAAATTTCCGTAATTTTGTCAAGTATTATTTAGATGAAATTAACATAAATATTTAGTCGTTTCAACACTATGCAAGTTAATATTTTTCGCAAAGTCATGAATGAAGAGAACTAAATGCCGAAAGATGTCCAATTTCAATAATTCGTCGGGATGAGTATCCTTACATGAATAACATTTCCGTCGAATATTATTTCATAGAAATTTAGTTATATGTAAATGTCTGCTTACGTTTCGTCCCTATGTGTCCATTTAAAAACTCAAATATGCCCGAACTCACTGAGTATGATTTACAAGTACTAAAATGGTAAGGGTGCATAACCTGCATTTTTGAATACATACATGTATAATGATCATGAACGAAGAAAGCAAATTACTAATATAAAGTAAAAAGTAAGTGTTTTTCAAATGCGTTTTGCCACTAACTATACATAATGACTGTTCATATACTTCTTACAGGAAATCTAGGTACAGTTTGGTGTAGATGTTTGTCACTAAGCACTCTGGTTGTTCCGTTTTATAGCCCATAATTTTGCTTCACAAACTTGTGGTCATTTTCATCTGCAGACTGCCTGCCTCTGCACTAACCATGTAGGTTGGGGTGTTACCTAGTTTTGCACCCATAAAGTATTAGCTCTCCTATTTACAGTGATTAATAAAGAAATCATTTCTTGTATACAAACAGTAAAGAAATCTGTATGATATGCCCATCTGGCTGGGTGTTAATGATGCGTAAAGTTATTGGCATATTTCATATAGAGTTTGTGAACTTACAGCGCGTGCAGAATGATGAGTAAACGAGTAAGAGACATGTGTTCAAGTCTCGTGCAAAACACGTGCCACATTCCATAAAAATGTAAGAAAGATGGTAGACTATATAAATAGCCCTTGACAGTGTCGGGTAAAACTGTTCAAAAGCCAGCCTCAAGATGTTTGGCAACCCGAAACTATTGCATCATTTAGACTTTAATATTGTTAAAAGTCAACAAGTTCCTAAATATTAAACAAACTTACAACATTTATAATTTCCCTTTGTGTCGCATACTGCACTGTGCGACAATCGATCAATCAATCGATCAATCATTTTATTACCGTCTTAATTTTCAACAAAAGTATTACAGTGCATCATATTATATTGTATTATATTATATCATGATAACTGATTTCATTCGACAATATTGATTAAATTGAATCATATTCATTTATTTAATTGTGTTTTATTTCATAACAATGTATTTTTAAAACTAGTTTCTGACCATAATTTAGCAACAGCTACCACTTCATATGTTGAGAAAACTTTGGCAGAAATGTGGGATTCTGGGCCATGATGATTGATGATGATTCATGATGATGACGATGATGATGATGACGAGAACGACGAGGATGATGTTGATAATGATTATTATTTTTATTATTATTATCATTATCAGTTCTTTTATTAATTATTATTATTATTATTATTATCATCATCATCACCATCATTATCATCATCATCAATAACTGTCGTCGCAGTCTATTACCAAAATGTGCAATGTAAGAAATGAAATGTCATTGTTGATTGGCCCTAAATACTAAGATAAATAAGACATTTTCATTCTCTGGGTGATAGATTGTTTTGAAAATGCTGAACATGCTTTTTAAACTTACCTGGTTTATATTTGTGTCGTAATGTTTTTCATTCTCGGAACTGTTTGTCCGTACGTCCGAGAACACGTCGGGTTCCGCGCCTACATACACGCGGTCTAACATCTCACTTGTCATAGATGACTTTTTACTCTAAAACAGATTTTTATCTTCTATTCAAAAGTAAATATCTTGAAGTTTGTCAAAACTGTTTCATTTTTCACAAGTGCACTTGTAAGGACAAAGTCAGAAATGCGACACCTAACATCAAATAAATGTTTCCTTTTCAAAACTCTTTTCCTTAAAAGTATTTTCTTTAATCTGTTGAAAAGAAGCACATGTTAGGATTGTTTACGAAACTTTTTTGTACATTTATCTTTTTATTCCCGAGGTCGTAGCAAGATTTAATCCAGTACGGTAGACCGCTGCGCCATTGTACATAAATTCCTTCCGTTTTTACAAGATTTTGAACATTTTCACGCTGCTCCGGTGTCCCACGGATTTTTTACTATACAAACAATAGATCTCTCAAATGTCACTAGATCTTCTACATGTTTGATCGGAGTACGAATCTGCCTTCGGGTATTTACAACTTTGTTACCCTTTTCACATTATTTAAGCAGCATAAAATCGATCCCTGTTTGATTTTCTTTTCATTTTCATTTGAATCCGCAGGTGCCTTCAGAATCAGCTCGGGAGGCGGGGCTTTCGAGAGCTTTTATGTAAGTTACCTCCCTAAGGCGGAGCTCGCTGCTGCTGTAAGAAACGTATTGGAGCAGTTCGACTTCTGTTTTGTAAAATCGTGGAGATATATAATGAAATGCAACTACACACAGACGTTTTCGCATGCATATGACTTTACAACTAATATATACCCAACAGATTCATAAAAAAACAACCATGGTTTTCAAGTGTTTCTTATTTTTTCCAATTGAGTTCTCAAAATGATTTTTTGCATGTATTCCCAATGCTATTTTGTATCCTATAAAGATATATATATATATTATATATATATATATTATATTTGCAGGATTTACAATGAAAGTATACCGACACATGTAGACAGTACAAGAAACCCAGGGGACATTTAGAGCGATTACAACTGGTTTACATTACGTTGATTATTATACTCTTGGGGATTCTCAAAGCTCCGGATATTTGACAGAGAAACACCCGTTGAGTGGCTAGACTGATAGACAGATCAGGGTAGCCTGATTAGTAGATGCTGACAACCCAAGACTTTGACACGATCTGATGTTAGAGCAAGCGGAAAATGCCGACGATTGCCGAGAAAACCCGAAACGGCCGAGTTGACAGACATGGTCGCGGTCGGATTATCAGATGATTGCCTCCCACGATCATCTCACCCTTATCAGGTTCCACTTGTCTATAGGCAGCTCTTGTTTTAAGTTCATTTATTTTTAAGTGATTGTCATTGAAACTAAAGTGGACATCTGCTTTTCCGCCCTAGTTATGTCTTAGAAGTTTAATATTACATTTTATTATGTAAATAAATGATTATAAAATTATTGTATATTCGTATACCACCCTTTAGAATACTGACGAAAAAGAGAAAGAGAGAAAGAGAGTGTAAACCGCTTAACCATACTGTGATGTAATATGAGGACCCCCTTTTTGCTGATCAATAGAGCTTTCGGATATTTATTAAGGGCTGTACTCGACTTTATTGAAACAAACAGATTTACTCGTATTGTGTTAATTACATTCTTCACAAGTATGCGAATGTAGTCACCGGTTACACAGACATCTTCTGTACACATTTTGATTTTCTGTACAATATAAACAGCACGGAGCCTTTTCGAAATAATAATGTTTTAACTTTCATTGTTTTTTCATCATTTTAAAACGTGAAACGGAACACATTTTGCCTTAACAAAAAGGATGTCTAAATAAGTGCAATAACAGAAGGACAGTTACCAAATGGTTAACTTGTCAGCATTTTTCCCATCTCTATATTCTAAAAGAAGTATTCAACCGTTTGCATATTTTCAATTAAATATTGCATACAGTTGAATGTTTTAACGGGTATGTTATGATCTCCTAAATTATTAATTTTTTTTTACAGGAAATAACTTATTCATAGGGAAGAATTATTTCAAGTTTGTAGAATTATATTCCAGTAGATTTACTTTATTAATAAAACTCATTTTACAATATGAACGCCCTTCTAGTTTATAATCACCTAGTATGTTGATAATCAAACACTGGAAATTAAATGTATATACATACATGTATACTAGTCTATGGGTTGTTTGTAAAACCGTGAGAACTGTGAGGCTGGGTAAACAACTGGCCGCTCTGAAATACTATTTTCTGTTTGTTCTAAAGAAGCGATTCTTTTAAATTGATTTTAAAGTTGAAACAAGTGTAAAGAAAGGCCATTCTAGCTAGTATGTACTTTCAGTTGAAAGTGAAGGTGTTCCGAGCTGAGATGAGTGCCAACCGATGAATCGAAAGACTTGAAAAGTAATTCTCACGGATTCAGAAAAAAATGAGACAATATTTTCGTTGAAAATTAACAGATTTCTTCAGATCCTTCTTTCCTCTGTGTGAGATTTGATATTTTGGCTTATAATCGTCTTTGCCGCAAATCATCACATGTCGTGATAAAAATCAGAATTCGATATTTCCTAGCGATCCAAATCGAGGCTAGAGCACGTGACGGACGTCGTAAATTACCACCGTTACATTTGATTTATTACAGATTTTAAAATTTTACCTCCAATTTATGGCGCTGATTTCTTGTAGTTTGGCAGAAATGATGGGCAGAAATATCGGCACGTTGCTTGATAGCCTTGATGCGGAATTTGTAAGCACAGCGTCCCTGTCAGAGTGACACCCGTCCAGGGAGATAGGCGCACGTTTAAACCTCAAGCCGACAATAACCTAAGCCGATTAAAGATGTAAATTTGGTTTCATTTTTGGACAAGCTTTACTAATAACCACGAAATTTCTTTATAAATAATCATTAATAAAAAGGAATTGCTACTTCCGTTCTCGGAGTATTACTCAAAGATCTACTTTTTTTATTTTTCCAAGAAGACATCAATTTATGTCACTTTAACTCACCATTGTTTCTTTGCAAACAGTCACACTTTATCAATTCCAAGTGTGCAAAGTATAAAACTCCAAGATAAAATTGTACTTAGATTTATGCTGCTTTTATTGTTGATATACTGACAATTGTAATAAATTTATTATTTGATCATAGAAACATTGCAAAGCTTTCGTTTCTGCATTTCTTTTTGATGCAATTTTTTGCTAATCGGATTGAGTCTGAACAGACGTTCTAGCAAACCGTATGAAATACACAAAGCCTGATAAGGCACTCGGAAACACGAGTCATAGGCTGATACTAGCAGATAAAACTGGTATTGTTTTACAAGCATAGATAAACACAAATGAACTGCTAATTGATTTTATTGTTTTTTGAAAGGTGCTTAACTAGTTGCTCCGTAAAATGTCTGACGGGATCGTTTTTCTTAACTTGCAATTTTTATTCCTGCAATACAGTTGTTCACACAACTATGAACGTCCCAAAAAGCCTCTGTTAACACCACAATACACTGGCATTGGATTCATCTTCACTTGCCGGCATATTTTGTTTTAACCTGCAAAGGACACGAGATGATGATATTTGATGAAACGATTTATTAGATCTAATTAATTACTGAATAAATGAATTATTTCGAAAAAAAAAATTTAAATATAGTTTTACAAAAGAAGCAAACATAACCATGTTGTTACACTTACATGTAAAGAGGTGCTCACTCTTGATAACGATTTCTAGGAATCGGAAGAGCAGCGTGCAAGATCCAGGCTCCGTGCTTATAAAGATTTCTTGAGCACAATCTCATGCTCAGTACGAAATCATGCTCAAGTAATAATATTATGAAGTTAAGTTAAGTTACATCTTTTTACAAAGTTGGGTCCCATAACAATGATCAGAAGGTATGTTCTTGAGCTTATTGTATCTTTATAATAAACCCGACTTCGTAAATAAATATAATTTGCTTAGACTTCATAATACTTCAGCATGATTTCATGCTGAGCATGAAAATGTGTTCAAGAAACCTTTATAAGCACGGGGGCTGGTCTCATCGACAACACAGACTTAACATGTACACTGTATGTGTAAGAACTAATCTATGTGAGCTACCCCGCCCACTTTAAAATTCTTCATTTTCCATCAAATTATATAGTATGTATTTGTTAAGTCCAAACAAATAACAGTTGCTATGAATTATCGGGAAGAAACTGCGGACCACTTTATCAACGCCACGGAAACGCTTGGTGACATGATTAATAGCCGTACTTGATTGGAACCTGTCCGTACAGTGCGAGGAGTACTTGATTAGCGCATGAATAACACAGAACACATGTGACCAACAAATTTCTGCATTATCATACCATTTCACACAAGAATGAAGTGCTTGCGCACTTTTGTTTCTGCAGATTTAAATTAATGATTTCACTTATTTGTCCTTTCCCATGTTTCCTGAAAGGAATTGTTAAGAATGCCAAAAGTTCCGCTATTGATGTTTCAGGTAAAATGAATCGTTTCTGTTAAATGTAACTTTCAAGGTATTTCGGTTTAATTGTCAAATGCTATTTCTAGGCACTACGAACAATATTAATTGTTGCAAATCCTGTAACACACGACAGCGCTTCATCAGAAGGACCCATACTTATTCTGTTTAAATACTCATGTTTTATTTACTAAAGATGATATGCCTACTGATGCATGACATATTGTTTCTTACTAAATGCTAAATGTATGTTATGAATTAGCTTTTAATTACAGTGGAGTGTTGTTTAATGGTAAGCTGGCTATAAGATTTGCATCAATACTTTTTTTACAGGTGTTACGAGTTACGAAACGAATATAAAAACTTTTACTATTAAACAGGGGATTTGTCATAGAAAGCCCCCTGTGTAGGACCCGTGTTCTTTTAAAGGCAAATATACCTTCTGCTTCTAGCGACCATTTGTATTTTCAGTCACATGGTTGATTAAGGTGGTACCCGACCCAAGCTGATATTTCATTTATCTAAACTCTTCAAACGCTTTTATCGTGTTCTATTATTTTATAATAGAAAGTATGTAAACGTTCATCTTTTCAATCAATTAACAAATGAAACGAAACTAAGGATGGTGCTGATGACTACACAAGGAAACAGGTCACTAAATATATTTATCCAGGTGTACAACTAGGGGTAATTCCTTGTACTCAAATGTCTTATACTGCATTTTCTATACTGTTCCCTGCTTTATGGGGAAATGTGTCACAGATGTTTGAAAACTTGATTTGTTTAAGAAGAAGAAGAAGAACGTTTATTTATCACTTAAACTACAAGTTTCTCGTGATTAACATATATACAAGCATACATATAATGGCTGAAAAGTAAAATGAATGAAAGTTAAATGATATTAAGTGGATGGACGAAACTAAATAAACAATGCACTGTGAAAACATGATGGCAATCACTTCCCTATCCGTAAAACTTTTCATTAGTTTGGACTGTAAGGCGCTAAAGTGGTTTAGTCATTCTATGTCTAAACTTTAATCTGGACGTTTTGAAGCTTCTTTTTTTGCAAGCTTTTTTTTCTTTTTTTATCACTCGTAAAATTGCACTTACTCTTGGTCTTTTCATTTATTTTTTTTCTAATTCCCACCTCAAGGTTTATGACATTTTTTGTAAGCTCAGATGGTTTCTTGAAATTTAAAGCTTAGACCCAGCGTTACCTTAACACGGGTTGAACTGTATGTGACTATTTTAAACAATTTACAATATCATGTGAAAATAGCTAAAGTATTAAATACCAGAACACCTGTGTTCTTATTTACTCAGGGTCGATGAGGCATTTGTACGGAATCTCCCGGAATATTGTCCTCGTATGTCCTTTTTTGTCATGTAAGGTCTCAACAACTAAATCAAATATTTGTCCAGATAATAGGCTTTCGATCGTGATGGTATGAAAAGGTCTTACAGTCGATGCTATGAGCAACTTTTCATGCCGATACCAACATAGTAGAGGAGGGGTAACCGATACTAGAGATCTCTCATCAATATCATAAATATTTCCTGGCTTTATTCTTCTTTCTTACTGTTTGTTCATATAGAATTATATTTCAATTTTGTGAAGGCTGTGTTAGAACATTTTTACAATTTATCATCATCATCATCATCATCATCATCATCATCATCATCATCATCATCATCATCATTCATCTATTATTATTATATATTGTTAATGGCACCTGACGATGTCACACAATGATTATGTATTACCTTGTACCGAAAGAGCTCTGAGAAAGAGCCTTAGGAATATGAAGCAGGTCTTATCGGGTATAGATTCAAATGTACATGTAAACACAATATAAATATGAAAGACCAAATATGTTAGTATTAAAACTAAAACCCTTTATGTTCTGTACACCATTAAAGCTTTATCACATTGTCAGCAATGTGTTTGGGTATGTTGGACACGGATGGATTCATTGATCGGTTGACTGATTGATCGTTTTCTTTTCGTTGTATACCCATACGTTTCTCATTATATATACATTGGCGTAGAGAATTTTAATGTCTCCGGCATTTCCACTAGCTGCTAGAAAATAAGACATGCATTTCATAATAACCCCCAAAGAATACAACAATCATCCGAATTCAGTATGAGTGAAGCAGAACAAAAATAAACAATATGTTATTTTATGTAACTCCCATGTAGACAATTAGGCAGCCATTTTCGTACAAATGTTTTGTTATTTTTAAGTTATCAGTCTGAATTAACCCCACTAATTAGCTAACGTATCGTTTTCTGGACCTTTTTCCATGTAAAAAATTAAACCACCATGTTTCTCTGGCACGTTCCCGAGTTTTTCCAGCGGATGTCATCGCCTACATTTGACAGGTGTATAAATATCTCCACCCTACTGTTATATCGCGGCTAAATATCACCACCCTACTTTTATGACCGATTCTCAGAAATAAAAGCCGGCCCACTGACAAGTGACTGTAATCTACTGGGGACTGATAACATCTATACAAAGACACGTTTCATCGAAAACAGGATTTTAATCTTAGAAAAATAATATAAAATTTATAGCGCCGTATACTAAACAAGTGCTATGCGTGTAATTGATAAAGATATTTTTACTAAATACTCTGCATGTCACTGTCTCAAAGGGAGATAATCGTACTGTTCTTGGCATGGTTATGTGGTTTTGCTTTGGATTAAATGCAATATAAAATAAACAAAATCAGTGATATGGTTAACTATAAGATATAAAAATGTCTAGATTTTGGAAATAAAGTTAAAACTGACATGTGATGCCAGGTTGTAAGATTTATAGAGATGTACAACTGAATAAATAATTCCAACACATTTATACATGCAATAGTTACTAAATTGAATTGGAAATGTCAGATCACAAATATGAATATTGATAATTTAGTCCTAGAGAAACAAATCTCAAAATGCATACCTAATATTTCCATGATTTTTCCACATTTACATTCGTAAGTTGAATAGAGTTTTCAAAATGTGGCGGGCATTTGTATGCCGCAGTTTGGAACAGGGTAGCATATTTAGTAGAGCAAAAAGCCTGGCAGTAGCAGTAGTTGGCAGTAGATGTAGCAGTAACCTAAATTCGGTATTAGCAGTAGCTGGCAGCACAAGCAGTTGCAAAAACGTGAAGTTAAAAGAAGCAGTTCCTGGCAGTGATGATGACAACGATGTTTTTCGTATTTCACCACAGCCTTGTGATCAACCAAACCTTTCTTCGAGTGATGCAGTTAAGTCATTTAGGTTTAGCCACCCAGATACTTATTGGGCTCAAATTCTGCGAGTACTATAAAGCTTACTACCTAAGTGTGCTGTAACACTCCGGGTAACCATTTTTGTCTTGAAAATGCATGAAAGTATTTTTGTCGTGTGAAAAACAAATTCCTCTCGCTGGCAAACGTAAAGACAAATGAACTTCACTACAAATAGTTTTGATTCTTTTCCACAAACTTTTCTCTTCCACTGCTTCTGAAAGCACCCGTCACATCCAACTTCACGTTCCTCCCGTTACTGCCAACTTCACATGTTTTCCTGCTGTTACTGCTAACATCTTTTCGTACCACTGAAAACATGCTAAATGAGGTACTTTGCACACAATGGAGGCATTTCCTATTCCATTAATGTGTCGGATCAAACTGAGGGGAGCGACGGTGTAGGTGTTACGGTGTCTGCCGCTCATCAAGGAGATTGCGGGTTCGGACCCTACTTATGTCACGACCGTACCTCCTCATATGACATCAGTACTGTTTTTTTTCTCAAGAAGCGGACTGGATAGTGACTCGATAAGCTTCAAGCTTTCTTCACAGTCGAGCTAATGCAAATTATTATAACTAAATTCGGCCTCTCACTTAAATACAAACATGCCAGGCCGACATTTATAATTTCAGTATCTTTACACGGGATAAGCTGTTACAGAGTTCTCTAATTCAATCTCAGAAGCCATTTTATTTCTCTTTCGCGCTAGGATGTCAAAATAATTCATAATTATTAAAAAAAAATTTCGTCGTTTTTTAAACCGGAGGCAGGCATTTTCTTGGGTTTCATAAAGATAATATAATTATGTAGCAGAAGATATCAGATTCGTAATTATTAAGATCTTAAATAAACTTAGACTTTTACTCTTTCTTTATCAGGATTTGAGACCTTAATATCTTTATAATATCTAGCGAAGTTTTGATATAATAATTAATGACAGCATTCTGGAATGCACGTGCCAAATGTCATCAGTTTCCGCAACCAATGATCTTCCGATCATTAAAGCCCGGAATAACTCTAGCGAATCAAGTAATTGTTCATTGAAAAGTATTTAGTTTCGGATATAGAAACAATTTAATCGACGGGGTGCCAATGTCGCGGTCTACACCTCGAAAGAATGTTGTAGTCTTTGAAAAATCACGCGACGGTCACGTGCCGGCAAGACATGGAGAAGTAAGAAAAGCAATTACTCAAACTCAACTTTATTTGTAGGGATACTACTGACTTTCTTTGATTTCGGAACTCCACTGTTTGTTAAAGTTTATTTCGGTGGGTTTCTTTTTACTTTATGTCTACAATTTTGCTCTCGTGTCTGCGTCGCTACGCAAGCTTAGCTGAGTGCATATTTTTATAATGTTTTTTCAGATATAACGTTGTTCAATATATATAATGATATCCTATACAAAATGATATTATTGTATCGAAATATTTGAAAATTTAATTTTTGAAAATAGGGCCCGAGTTTCCATCGTGCAGCATTACTGTCTTCGAGCTTCCAGCTTTGAGTATCCAACACACTGTGTACAATGTCTTCTGATATCAAGGATGAAGCATACAATACCGTCGAGTATTTCACATGTAGTATAGCATTTCCTTACTTAGAGTATATTAAGTATCTAGAGTTTTAACATAAAATGCCTTCTATTACCCAATTGACAACATACAATGTCTTCGAGCACGTAATCTATCCGGGCATCCAATGTCTGCAATATACAGTATTCACTGTGTTAGAGTATTTAATGTGCAAGAAACACTGTGTTCGAGTATCCACTGATGATGTGCAGCATACAATGTCTTCGAATGTACAATATACAGCATTCAATGTGTTAGAGTATCCAATGTGCAGCATACAATGTCTTCGAATACGAATAGTACACCCAACGATGTTATTGTGTATCTATTGTTCATTAAATGTCTTTTGGTACCATATCTACAGCATCATGACTATCTAGTGCGCAGCAGAAGATGTGATCGAGTATCCATATAATGCCACTCAGTATATTTTCAAGTGTTTACAAAATGCCGGAATATAATGTACTTTTGTGTACTTTTCCATATCGCGCGATAGACCGGGCTTATTTCTGATTATTTTAATAGAACCAAACATTTTTTATTTTACTTATTACTACAGTTCATGAATTAAAGACAGTATGAAGACAACTGAACTTACAATTTTGAAATATTAATGATACTTATGGCTGAATAGTGTGTCAAAAGATAAGGTCGTGACTGTATACAAGAATGAACATGACAGCTTTTTGCATACAATATTAAACTATTGCCATAATGAAAACAAATTGGAAATTAGTTGTCTTTGTGGAGTGTATTTTATTACCCACAGGTAAGGAATTGAAACTTTATTACTAGTGTGCATGCAATGGCCTATTTCATCAAATATTTAAAGCCCCAGGATCACTTTGAATTTACTGATAGGATTATGATAGACCATGTTCTATTCACTCTAAAACAATGTTGACATATGCCTTTCTTTCGTATTCAAGTTGTTTCTTCGTGGAAAAGAGTTGCCAGAAAGCCTTTCTTATATTTTGCAATATTATTGAATCAAACATGTACTTATCGATTAAAAAAGTTAAGTAAGGAAGAGTGTTTTTTGTACAAATAAAGGTCATATCCGCTGGTAAGACATCTTTCTTGGTAAAATTAGAGCCACTTGTAACAGTGCTCCCGGGACTTTAATAATAAAGCAATGGCAATAAAGTTGTTGAATGTATAAACTAATTCCCTGTAAGTCTTGCTTATAGATCGTTTGTATCTTAAGAGATATTTTCTTTCTTAACCAGTGCTACCTTTTCTGCTACAAGATTCGAACCGAGATTTGCACCGATGTCCTTCCAATCTAGCACGTACATCGAGACTGTTCACATATAGGCAGTACTGCATCGAGTTTGTCATTGGAAATCATAAATCCTGGAGCGATGCCAGGTAAGATATGGCTTGATCGGCTAGACCCTAGAGTGTCTAAAATGCGCAAGGCGGGTCAACACCACCCTTCCTTTGAATAAATTGATGTTTTTTCTTGAAAATAAGTATGAACGTACATCTTTCCCATTTTTTACGGTTACGTTTTAATTTTGTGACGTCACGTCCATTATCTGAGTCACACAATGCTCTTACAATTTAATAGAAATATGTATTTGGTGAACACTATGATAGGTATAACATTACTCTTATATAATTCAACCTTACAGAGATCAATGTCATAAAAGAGGTGGAACACTGGTAACGATTCCTGACGCTAGCACACAGGCATTCCTTATGAAAGCTTTAGGCTGGTTACAGTTTGATCCAGCTTCTGAAGGGTTGTGGATTGGTCTTAATGACAGGGCAAACGAAAACAAGTGGAAATGGGATGATGGTAAATGATTTTTTCGCGCACTGTAAAACCGTACATAACGGCTCCGGATTAAGCGAAAATCCCGATATAAAGAACACATTTTCTGGGCCCGATTGTTTCTCTTCTTTTTCAATATGAAAATGTTATATGGATATAACATACGCCGGGTTATTAGGAACAAATTTAAACGGTTCCAAAGAGTTCGTTATATACGGAGTTTACTGTATTCCCTAAATTTGATGTTTGGAATGTATGCATAATTTAAAGATTTTATTACATTGTTTTCTGTGTACTGTAAACCAATTAATTTTCGCGCAAATTAATGTTCGCGTTTTACAAATGTGAGACTGATAAGCAAAATTTTAAAATTCGCGATTTTAGAAAAAAAAAAAATAACTATAAGTTATCGGTAAATTATTCGCGTATCCTAAAGTTCGCGGAAAACTAGCCTCCGTGAATATAGCGAAAATAAATTGCACGCGAAAGTAAGTTGGTTTACAGTATACAAAAAGGATACATGTAAGTGAATGCATTAAAGATCACTAAATGGCTGACGACAGTTCTGCAGAATCTGTTGACCATCATGATGGAATTTGACTAGAAAAACATCAACTTTAATTTTTTCTTAAAAGTGAACTTTGCGGTATATAATCTAATCGTATTACGAATATACTATACAATCAACTCCGCATATAACGAACTCCTTTGGACCACTATAATTAATGTGTTCCTTATATCCAGAGTATGATATATCCATATAGCATTTTCATATAAAATAAAGAAGGAAAACAATCGGGTCCCGAAAATTTGTTTCTTATATCCGGAATTTCGCTATATCCGGAGTCGTTATATACAGAGTTTACTGTATTACTAAATCAAACAACAATGTATATATAACTTGTTTTGATTATAAGCCTCTTCTTCTTTCTAACATACTGGTTACAGTTGAATTAAAAAAAACCGACTGGCGCATCTTATAAAATGAATGTTATTGCTAGGTAACAGTCTCCATGGTTACACACATTGGGGACATGGTGAACCAAGCGCATTGTGGCATGCAGCCCAGGACTGTATTATTCTACATTACAAAGATCATGGACGCTGGTGGGACCAGCCGTGTGGTTGGCCGTTTCATTATGACTTCATTTGTCAATACGGTAATGAACAAATATCTATAGCACTATCAAAACCATTCCTATATTTGAGTGTTAATATTTATATGATTTATAAAGGTTATATGCCAATACCTTAATGAATGCAAATCTTATCTCCAGGATAAATTTTAGTAACATTTAGTCTGATTTAGGGTCATTGCATCCCAAGTTTGGAGATATCAAATCTTTAGTAATTTACTTCCTATCTATTCTTAAGGGGAAAATCAACATTTCAGATTTTACCTAAAGCTCGTACATCCGTGATTTAGTCAAAGCATGTTTCTAATACCGATCTATAAGAAACTTCGTACTTCTGTTTGAGGTTGAATTCAAGCGTTTTGCTTTCTCAGATCCATGTTGTTTTGCTCCGTTGAATTGTTAGAAACCTGTTTGAGTCTAAATACGTTCCCAGATGCTTGCTATTTTACTATAGAGATCAGTCAGTAAACGTCAATTTATATGGAACGCCATGACCGTCTTATCATGAGTTATTTGCTTATATGCGGTACATATTTCATTATATGCAGTAGATCTTTTGTTATCTGCAGTAGATATTTAATTATATGTGGTAGAAAGTTCATTATGTTCGGTACAAGTTACTTTATATGCTGTACTTTCTTTGTTATATGTAGTACAACTCTTCTTATATGTGGTGGTACTGTCTTTATATGCAGTGCATTTGAATTTGTGTGCGGTACAAACACCAATATATGCAGTAGATTTGTTATTGTGTGTAGTAGATAAAACGTTATACGTGGTGCTTTTTACATTATATGCTGTGCAAACATAAATATTTGTGGTAGTCACTATGTCCATTGTGTGTGGTGCTTTTTTCCTTATGTGCAGTGCAAATCACATTATATATCGTACTTTCGTTAATATACTATGTAGATCTCACATTATATGCTGTACGTGCGACTTCCTTATATGCTGTGCTTCCAGTATGATATGCGGTAGTTATGTCTTTATATCCGGTAGTTTCGACATTATATGAGGTAGTTTCGTCATTATATGCGGTAGTTATTTCTTTATATGCGGTAGTTTCGTCATTATATGCGGTAGTTATTTATTTATATGCGGTAGTTTCGTCTTTATATGCGGTAGTTTCGTCATTATATGCGGTAGTCATTTCTTTATATGCGGTAGTTTCGTCTTTATATGCGGTAGTTACGCGGTTAGGATATTTCCGAATGATACCGTAAATTGCCGGATCATTACGATCCCGGATGTTTCACTCGGGTAATTATTGTGCACCGGGACAGTTTAAACTAATTTCTAATTGTGCCCCCATTTAAATAAACAAATTTATTCATGTTTGTTTATACTTTACACAGTTATGTGTTCCATTTATAGCTAAATTTGACATTGAAATGTGTTTCAAGGAACCAATTACTCTATGAAAAAGTTTCAACAAATGTAACCCGTTGAAAATTAGAAAACATTGAATTTATAATGTTTTTGTTTCAAACAACGACAACCCGTAAATTTAAATAATCTTTTGGCCACTTCCAAGAAAAAAATATTAAAAATACCCCCACATACTTAAAATAGCTAGTTGCTCCTTCCCCTCCCCCCTCCCCCCACTTCCTTCTCCTAGAACAGCCCTTAGTATACTTTTAGCCAATACATACAGGATCTGTCAAGCTTTTATTAAACTAGTTCAGGATAATGTCATTTCAGTTTGACAAGTGTATTAACATTTTCCTGACTTAGTTTAAACATATTTATTTATCATAACACATGTACATGTACATGAAATACCACAAAGAATTATCATACACTTATCAAGATAAGTGGATCAAATTGAAAGCTAATAGCTTATTAGAATTATTTCCACTGCATATTTGATGTCGGTACAATATATGGCGTTTCAAAATATTATAAATTAGTAAATACTACCAGGATTTAAATGTGCATTATGCTTATAAAAAGATAATAATATTCCTGACTTCTTTAATTAAAGTTTGTATGAAATAACGTTTGTCTGATTCTTGCATTCAAAACTCGGTGCAAAATAATTACTCGAGTGAAACATCCGGATTCGTATTAATCCGGCAATTTACGGTACCGTTCGGAAATATCCTAACCATCTCATCATAACGACGTAACTACCGCATATAATGATGAAACTACCGCATATAAAGACATAACTACCGCATATAATGCTGGAAGCACATCATATAAGGAAGTCGCACGTACAGCATATAATGTGAAATCTACAGTGTATATTAACGAAAGGACGATATATAATGTGATTTGCATTGCATATAAGGAAAAAAGCACCACACACAATGGTCATAGTGACTACCACAAATATTTATGTTTGCACAGCATATAATGTAAAAAGCACCACGTATAATGTTTTATCTACTACACACAATAACAAATCTACTGCATATATTGGTGTTTGTACCGCACACAAATTCAAATGCACTGCATATAAAGACAGTACCACCACATATAAGAAGAGTTGTACTACATATAACAAAGAAAGTACAGCATATAAAGTAACTTGTACCGAACATAATGAACTATCTACCACATATAATTAAATATCTACTGCATATAACAAAAGATCTACTGCATATAATGAAATATGTACTGAATATAAGCAAATAACTCATGATAAGACGGCGTTCCATAAATTTACATAAGATTATATCGTTTACCTATCAATGTTGACGTTAATATATAGTTTTGCGGACCTGTGAAAAACAATATTGACCTCGGACTTTGTATAAGTATTGGTATTAGTCATTGACCATTATTTGACGTGGCATTTGTCAGTGAACATTATTTGACGTGGCATTAGTCTGTGACCGTTATTTTACGTGGCATTATTCAGTGACCGTAATTTGACGTGGTATTAATCTGTTACCGTTATTTGACGTGGCATTAGTCTGTGACCGTTATTTGACGTGTCATTAGTCTGTGACCGTTATTTGACGTGGCATTAGTCTGTGACCGTTATTTTACGTGGCTTTATTCAGTGACCGTATTTTGACGTGGTATTAATCTGTTACCGTTATTTGACGTGGTTTAAGTCAATGACCGTTACTTGACGTGGTATTAGTCAGTGACCGTTACTTGACGTGGGATTAATCAATGAGCATTATTTAACGTACATGGTATAAATTAGTGACCGTTATCTTACGTGATATAAGTCAGTGACCGTTATTTTACGTGATATTATTCAGTGACCGTTATTTAATGTAGTATTAATCAATGACCGTTATCTTACGTGATAATTTAGTGACTGTTATTTGACGTCAGTAACGTAAGGTTACGTGGTATTTGTCAATGACCGTTATTTGATATGGTATGAGTCAATGGCCGTTTTTTGACGAGGTATTAGTCAGTTATTTTAAGTTGGATAAGCCAATGACCGCTTTTGACTTGATATTAGGCAATGACCGATACTTTACGTGGGGTTATTCAGTACCGTTATTTAACGCGAGATTAGTCAGTGCCGTTATTTGACGTAAGATTAGTCATCGACTGCTTTTGACGTGGTATTGGTCAATGACCGTAATTAAACTTTGGATTAGTCAATAACCGTTAATTTTGTAGGATTATTCAGTGATCGTTATTCTGCGTGGGATTATAAAGTGACCGTTATTTTACGTGGGATTGGTCAATGCCTTTTTTGATGTGGGATAAGTCATCGACCTTTTTTGGCGTGGTATTAGTCAATGACCGTTATTGTACGTGGGATTAGTCAATGAATGTTATTTAACATGGGATTAGTCAGTATCGTTATTTTTACGTCGGATTAATCAATAACCCTTTTTGATTTGGTTTCAGTGAATGACCGAAATTTTACGTGGGATTAGGCAGTAACCGTTATTTTACATGGGATTAGTTAGTACCGTTATCTTTAAATTCGATTAATTAATGACCCTTTTTGACTTGGTTTTAGTCAATGACCGTTATTTTAAGTGGGATAAGTCAATGACCGTTTTTGACTAGGTTTTAGTCAATGACCGTTATTTTTACGTGGGATTAGTCAATGACCGTTATTTTTACGTGGGATAAGTCAGTAACCGTTATCTTACACGGGATTAGTCAGTTCCGTTATTTTACGTGGGATGAGTCAGTAACCGTTCATTAACATGGGATTATTCAGTATCGTTATTTTTACGTGGGATTAATCAATGACCGTTTTTGACTTGGTTTTAGTCAATGACCGTTATTTTACGTGGGATTAGTAAATAACCCTTGTATTTATTAGTCAATAAACGATACTTACGAATAAAATGCGCCGATTTTCAAAATATTTTAAGGTGATGATATCTGTACGGCGCCTCAACCCTTTGACGTTATTCAATTATTTATTGTGTCACCATGGTTACACTCTGATACAACAACATGCATTTGCAGATATGCTACCAACTACGACGACGAAGACGACGACAACAACAACCACACTGCCAACAACAACATCCACGCATGCGCCATCAACAACAACAATCAAACTGACAACTAGTACAACTACACAGCTGTTGACGACAGAGAGGTGTCAGGATGTCGACTGTCAAAAATCTTGTCCCGGCGGGTATTCTGGGCTCTTTGTCGGCAATGATGGATGTGTTACTTGCAGATGCACATAAAACGAACTGATTCAACTTCCCGTCAGATGAACATATAAATGTTCATACATTATTTTCGTCTTAATCTTCATAATGTGGAGAAAATAAAGAAATACATGCATATACATGTAAATACATACTGTCTAGTAGTAGTTGTAGTTTTAGGAGTTAAACGCCCGTTCCAACCGTGTTTTGGTCATTTTAACAGGTAACAATCGTTCCTGGGTAGAACCAGTACTAGAATCCTATCCTCCGTAAGTCACTGCCAACTTTCTCACATAAGTAGACACATAGTGGTCGGTAGCAGAGCGCGAACCCCATGGAACCCATGCCCCTAAATCTATGAGATTACAGTGATTTCACGTCAGCTACCCTAACCACTCGACCACGGAGGCTGACTACATACTGTCTGTCGTTAAAAATTGGTTAATTGGTAAAGGGATTTCCTGTGTGTGCAGTTAGTATTGCTGGGGTCAGTTGTATCTTCGGCGGGGTCTCATAGACCAGGAACCTTGCGTGATGCATTTGTTCATTTTAATTCTTGTAAAAAGATAGATCACTTATAAGGTCAAATAAGACGGGTAAAGGAGTATTGTGGCATGCAATTGTTCGATCAATATTGCAACGGTGGAGATTTGGGCGGTTCTTGTTAGGGAGCTTGTGGCAGTTATTGCGCCTAGACACGTGTTAACAAGATGTTGCTGCTAAAGACTTTTTAGGCAGGTATTTCTGCCAGAGAGGTATTGTGGCCACAGAGCTTTGAGGTTGGTACTACGACTAATTAGAAAGCTTTAAACAGGAATTGTGGCTAGTGAGCTTTAAGGCCTGTACTATGACTAGAGAACATAAGCCGGTATTGCAGCTAGTAAGCTGTTCAACCGGTATTGTTGGAAGAGAGCAAAAGCCCGTATTGCAGCTAGTAAGCTGTTCAACCGGTATTGTTGGAAAAGAGCATAAGCCCGTATTGCAGCTAGTAAGCTGTTCAACTGGTATTGTTGGAAAGGAGCATAAGCTCGTATTGCAGCTAGTAAGCTGTTCAACCGGTATTGTTGGAAGAGAGCATTAGGCAAGTATTGCAGCTAGTAAGCTGTTGAGCCAGTATTGTTGGAAGATGATTTTCGGCAAGTATTGCAGCTAGTAAGCTGTTGGACCGGTGTTGTTGGAAGAGGATTTTCGGCAAGTATTGCAGCCAGTAAGCCGTTGGACCGGTTGTGCTGGAAGATGATTTTCGGCAGGTATTGCAGCTAGTAAGCTGTTGAACCGGTATTGTTGGAAGATGGCTTTCGGCGGGTATTGCAGCTAGTAAGCTGTTGAACCGGTATTGTTGGAAGATGACTTTCGGCGGGTATTGCAGCTAATCAGCTGTTGAACCGGTATTGTTGGAAGAGGACTTTCGGCAGGTATTGCAGCTGGTCAGCTGTTGAACCGGTATTGTTGGTAAAGAACTTTCGGCAGGTATTGCAGCTAGTAAGCTGTTGAACCAGTATTGTTTGAACAGGACTTTCGGCAGGTATTACAGCTAGTAAGCTGTTGAAACGGTTTTGTTGGAAGAGGACTGAACCGGTATTGTTGGAAGAGGACTTTCGGCAGGTATTGCAGCTAGTAAGCTGTTGGACCGGTATTGTTGGAAGAGGACTTTCGGCAGGTATTGCAGCTAGTTAGCTGTTGAACCGGTATTGTTGGTTGGAAGAGGACTTTCGGTAGGTATTGCAGCTAGTAAGCTGTTGAACCGGTTTTGTTGGAAGAGGACTTTCGGCAGGCATTGCAGCTAGTAAGCTGTTGAACCGGTATTGTTGGAAGAGGACTTTCGGCAGGTATTGCAGCTAGTTAGCTGTTGAACCGGTATTGTTGGTTGGAAGAGGACTTTCGGCAGGTATTGCAGCTAGTAAGCTGTTGAACCGGTATTGTTGGAAGAGGACTTTCGGCAGGTATTGCAGCTAGTAAGCTGTTGAACCGGTATTGTTGGAAGAGGACTTTCGGCAGGTATTGCAGCTAGTAAGCTGTTGAACCGGTATTGTTGGAAGAGGACTTTCGGCAGGTATTGCAGCTAGTAAGCTGTTGAAACGGTTTTGTTGGAAGAGGACTGAACCGGTATTGTTGGAAGAGGACTTTTGGCAGGTATTGCAGCTAGTAAGCTGTTGAACCGGTATTGTTGGAAGAGGACTTTCGGCAGGTATTGCAGCTAGTAAGCTGTTGAACCGGTATTGTTGGAAGAGGACTTTCGGCAGGTATTGCAGCTAGTAAGCTGTTGAACCGGTTTTGTTGGAAGAGGACTGAACCGGTATTTTTGGAAGAGGACTTTTGGCAGGTATTGCAGCTAGTAAGCTGTTGAACCGGTATTGTTGGAAGAGGACTTTCGGTAGGTATTGCAGCTAGTAAGCTGTTGAACCGGTATTGTTGGAAGAGAACTTTCGGCAGGTATTGCAGCTAGTAAGCTGTTGAACCGGTTTTGTTGGAAGAGGACTGAACCGGTATTGTTGGAAGAGGACTTTTGGCAAGTATTGCAGCTAGTAAGCTGTTGAACCGGTATTGTTGGAAGAGGACTTTCGGTATTTATTATAGTTAGTAAGCTGTTGAGCTAGTATTGTTGGAAGAGAACTTTCGGCAAGTATTGCAGCTAGTTAGCTGTTGAACCGGTATTGTTGGAAGAGGACTTTCGGTAGGTATTGCAGCTAGTAAGACATTGAACCGGTATTGTTGGAAGATGACTTTCGTTAGGTATTGCAGCTAGTAAGCTGTTGAACCGGTATTGTTGGAAGAGGACTTTCGTTAGGTATTGCAGCTAGTAAGCTGTTGAACCGGTATTGTTGGAAGAGGACTTTCGGTAGATATTGCAGCTAGTAAGCTGTTGAACCGGTATTGTTGGAAGCGGTATTGTTGGAAGAGGACTTTCGGCAGGTATCGCAGCTAGTAAGCTGTTGAACCGGTATTATTGGAAGAGGACTTTCGGCAGGTATATTTCCGCTACTTAGCTGTTGAACTGGTATTTTGACAAGAGACCTTCCGGCAGGTATTGCAGCTAGTAAGCTGTTGAACCGGTATTGTTGGAAGAGGACTTTCGGCAGGTATCGCAGCTAGTAAGCTGTTGAATCGGTATTGTTGGAAGAGGACTTTCGGCAGGTATTGCAGCTAGTAAGCTGTTGAACCGGTATTGTTGGAAGAGGACTTTCGGCAGGTATTGCAGCTAGTAAGCTGTTGAACCGGTATTGTTGGAAGAGGACTGTCGGCAGGTATTGCAGCTGGTCAGCTGTTGATCCGGTATTAATGGTAAAGAACTTTCAGCAGGTATTGCAGCTAGTAAGCTGTTGAGCCAGTATTGTTGGAAGAGGACTTTCGGCAGGTATTGCAGCTAGTAAGCTGTTTAACAAGTTTTGCTGGAAGGGGACTGAACCGGTATTGTTGGAAGAGGACTTTCGGCAAGTATTGCAGCTAGTAAGGTGCTGAACCGGTATTGTTGGAAGAGGAATTTTGGCAGGTATTGCAGCTAGTAAGCTGTTGAACCGGTATTGTTGGAAGAGGACTTTCGGTAGGTATTGCAGTTAGTAAGCTGTTGAGCCAGTATTGTTGGAAGAGGACTTTCGGTAAGTATTGCAGCTAGTTAGCTGTTGAACCGGTATTGTTGGAAGAGGACTTTCGGTAGGTATTGCAGCTAGTAAGCTGTTGGACCGGTGTTTTGGAAGAGGACTTTCGGCAAGTATTGCAGCTAGTAAGCTGTTGAACCGGTATTGTTGGAAGAGGACTTTCGGTAAGTATTCGAGCTAGTTAGCTGTTGAACCGGTGTTGTTGAAAGAGGACTTTAAGCAAGTATTGCAGCTAGTAAGCTGTTGAACCGGTATTGTTGGAAGAGGGCTTTCGGCAGGTATTGCAGCTACTAAGCTGATGAACTGGTATTTTGACAAGAGACCTTTCGGCAGGTATTGCAGCTAGTAAGCTGTTGAGCTAGTATTGTTTGAAGAGGACTTTCGGGAAGTATTGCAGCCAGTAAGCCGTTGGACCGGTATTGTTGGAATAGGACTTTCGGTAGGTATTGCACCTATTAAGCTGTTGAACCGGTATTTTGACAAGAGAGCTTTCGGTTCTTGTTACAACAGGGTATTTAGTTCTACAGTCGCCAAGGTCAACTAGAGCTTATGTTGGTCAAAAGTGCGGTTTAAGAGCTCAGAACCGGTACTTTAACTACAGACATCTTTAGGCCCGTAGATTTATACTGTTTCATAGATTGTGTTCCTTACTTTCGACGCTACTCAAATCTGTCACACAAACAAGCAAATTATTATAATTCTTGTAGCAGGCGTTCGATTTTCATGAAAGAGTTCTTGTTTGATTGGACTTCATCAATTCAACGTGACATATTGTTCAGGCATTTGGTGGTGAAACTGGTCGTTTACTCGGGATAGTGTCAATAAATTACAGTAATTTTCTGTCGTTGATTTTCTTTGACTTTGTCAACGACACCGTTTTAATTAATGTTATATTTTCTTGTACTCTAGGAACAAAACGTTTGAAATTATACATGTAGCTGCGAAGAAAGTGTCAGATTCATTGCTTTGAGCGTGTTTCCAGAGATTTTTAAGAACAAAACTTAATCGATATTAAGCAATTTAGATACACTGTAAGTAGAACATGTGACGAAATGTAATTGTTTGTGCATTTAGAAGTCTTTTCTTATTTGCATTTCTTAAATTGTTATTATTGGTTTCTTTTTTGTTTGTTTGACGAATCGATGTAGCAGTAACTATTTTAGACAGTTTTTAAACATACAAAAAATTCTACATATATTTTATAATAAAATTATCAGTTGATTAATTAATTTTCATATTATAGCGACAGCATAAATGGTGATAATAATAATAATAATAATAATAATAATAATAATAATAATAATAATGATAATAATAATAAAAAATAAATAATAAAATATAATAATAAAAATAATAATACAATAATAATAATAATAAAAGAAAAATAATGAATAATATCATATAATAATATATATTATAATAGAAATAATAATAATAGTAGCAGTAATAATAATGAATATAATAATCATAATGATGATAATAATAATAGTTATAAGTATTATTACTATAATACTAATTATTCTTACAGTAATAGTAATTATAATAAATAAATAAATGACATGTACTTATTTCAGATGTTTGCAATTAACAAGTGAACAGTCTAGTACAATATTTACATTTTTTCTATGATTCTAATGAAGTTCCGATGTATTATACTCGAGGGACAGAAAACCAAGATCATTTCATACTCAGTGATGCCAATTAGCATGGTTTTACCAGACGGTCAGCATATAAATGTACCGTTATATACCCCTTTCATTACCGCGGAGTTTATTTGCAAAATAAAACTGTAAATCATCATTAGGAGTAGGACTAATTCCGCACACTGCCGCCAATTATCGCCGCCTTATCGTATCGTTATCGTCACTTTTATCGCACACCATCAACTAATAACAATAATACGTATGATAATAATTTCTCACAAAACTTTTCTTCCCGTTTTGCCTTTACAATTTTAGCATACTGTTCAATAAATCGCAACCGTCTGAAATTCATTTGCTTGCGATTTGGTTCTCACATCTTACATAGATGACAGTATCTGAATAGACTGCCAACAGCGCCGCTTGACTGCGGTGTTTTTACTTTTTATTTTGATCAAGTGTGATATAAAAAGTGCTGTTAATTCTAACAGCGTTTCTGCGTACTAGTTACATACGCGTGTTTGATGTAATAATTGTAATAATAATACATTACGCAATTTTATCTATGGTCTGGATAACGTGTCTGACCATTTAACACTCAACTAGTATAGTCATATACTCTACAATAATTTCATACAAATTATGTTTGAAAGAGCCTATATTGTAAATTGATTCTAAACTGAAAGATATTCTTTCTAATTAATATTATACATATACATTAGTAGCAACACATACATTATGATTAGATCTTAAGTTCCTGTATTATGTTGATTTAAAATTAAAAAGGCCATCGTAAAGAATGTTTCTGTTTATTCATTTAGATAGTTCGTATACCCAGTGAAAATTGTTAGTGACATTGCATTGATTCATGCCTTATAAAGGAATAAAGACGTTTTAGTCGTATTGAATAGTTTAAAGGCACAGTCTCATTACATACTTGTGCGCGTGTCGGATGACAGTTAAAGAGCCATTAATCAGAAACCCTCCCCTTAATTACTGGAAAATAAGATTTAAACACACTCTAACAATGATTTGTAATTTGTATGATTTCTTCGCGACCATTTCATTTTTCCGCAGAAGACGGAAATAATGAATTGCGCACGCATGCGCACAAGGCCGCACGCGCCAGCTTGTGACCTAAGTGGCATCGTTAAGGGGAAAAGATACGCTGGATTTCTCTTGAAGATGATACATAGCTAGTAGCATTCGGAAAAAAATATCCATACATTTTATTTTGTCTGCAGTGATATTGACAGATCGAGATATTTTGTGTATAATTACGTACAAAAGAAGAAATTTATATTTTCAGAACATATATATCACGCCCACCTTTGGAAGGGAAGCATTATGATAAATTGTACAAGATGGATCAGTTTTTACAGAAACGCGCCAATCTTTCTCCGCAATATCAAGGACAGGCCGTTTCATACGAAATGGAAGACATTAACGCGTTCGAAACTGCAAATTATCACTGGAAAAAGCTTTTAGGCTCTGGCTACAATTGGGTCTATGTCTACAGTGTATGTGTGGCCATTGTCCGAGTAAACATTTGTTTTGATAAGTAAACGCAGGTGAGAAACATGGCATTCGAAATTGTAGATTTCGCTGGAGTAAATTTGATTCTCGTTAACGCAGACGTTTTAAGAAATAAAAGCAGGTTACAATAATTCGAAACGAAAGATATAACTGCAGAATTGTTTATTTTTTGTTTTATAATCATTTTATGTTTCATTTTACGTGTTGACTGCTCAATGTTAATATCATAACTGTTAATGCTATATATCTTATGCTCCTATGGAGCCTGATATGAAATAAAGAAATTTAGTTTTTTGTTTCGAAATATAAGAAGACGAAAATCAGGCTTTCGAAACTGCATACATAGCTGGATGATGGTTTATTATTTAATTTTAAGTTTCGTAGAATTCTTTTTGAAAAATAAAAGCAGGCGAGAATCATTCGAAACTAACGATATCGTTGGAGACATTTTATCCTTTGTTTTTGTTTTGAAACCACAATCTTTTTAGGAAACATTAGGAGGCGAGAACATTTCGAAACAGCATACATTGCTGGAGAATGTTTGATATTCTTGAATTTTTAGTTTCGTAAATTTGTTTTTGAAAAATAAAAGCGGACGAGAATCATTCGAAACTAAAGATATCACTGAAGGAACTTTTATTCTTTGATTTGTAGTTTCCTTTACATCTTTTTAAGAAGTACAAGCAGATGAGTGTTATGTGAAGCACTCGCGAGACGAAAATGAAACTTCGAAAGCGCGTGCAAACAGTTAACTTGTCCAATGTAAACATTGACGTTCGGATCAGATGTTTATTTTGAAAACAGAATGATTGCTAAAATCTGCCCCTTCGATACACTTTACAGGAATCTCTCGATTTCACGTACCTTTGATGTCGGAAAACACCTGGAAAACACTTCCTACATTGGCGTGTGGTTACATTTTATTTCGAAAGTTAGAGAGACAGAGAAGTATGTTGTAACGGAGAAGAAAGTCTTTCACGTGCTTTATTGTCTATCAGACAGTTTATATGATGCATAATACGAAAATAAATAAAAAATACAGTAATAATAAAATAGTTTGCTGTTAAACAAGCCAAGATTTTTAGTATCCTAAGTACATGTGTATATAAAGTTTCCTGTGTCAACGTACATGTATACGTATTAGAACACCAAGAACAAAAATTGACAGAAAGAGATACGTAAAAATAATAAAATATAAATGTTACATTCATAGTTTAATATCTTGCTACACGAACACTATTTCAGAAACGACATATAAAAATCTGCAATTAAATTCAAACTGGAATATCTTGCGAAAAACTTGAATACAGTTTTGGAGGAAAGGGCATACTTTTGGAAATCACATTGTAACACACTATTCTAGTAGTTTTCGAGAAAAAGACTCGATTAAGAGAAAAAACTATAAAATTCATATTGCAAAAAAAATTATCTTGTATAGGAACATGTTATGTTTTGGGAGAAAATGACAAAATGCTGTCATATTTAATATACTGTTTAAACACTTCGAGAAAAAGACAAATGGAAAATTGCTATTATGTTCACACTGTGGTGTCTCGTTCAACAGAAACAAAAAATTAATGCAATACAAACTATTACATTTGTATTATACACGTACATTTACGCTGTATAACCTTTCATTCCTTCTACATGTTGCTCGTGTCTTCATCAAGATGAAACAGTCCCTTCAGTGCCTTGGAAAGGTTTAACAACCTGAACAATGAAGCATCAGGTATGCACGCTCTAAAATCTTTAGATCTGTGTTACGTTTCAAAATTTGAAAGTGACTGTCCAAATTAAACATGGGATCGCTACTATACTGCTGACCGAACTGGTGTTGTGCTTTCTTTACACGTTCTTTACGGCTCTCTGTTCTTTCACCTGGCTCTTTTTGATGTTGTTTTGCAGTTTTTACACATACACTTCCAGATGTCAGATTTAAATACCACAAGGTCCTGGTAGTACAGGTGTTTGAATAGCGATGTTTCAGTGAAGAAACAAGTAACAAAAAAAAACTAACGACAAGATTTTTGAAGACGATTACGTGATTTTAGACAAGTATGACATACAAATTTACCTTGTATTTTGTCACATATTTGTTTTCACATTTAGACAAGAAATTCTGTTGACTGATGTCGAGATGTACAGGTAAGAAATATCATTATTGGGCGAATACTGAATTGCCCACTAAATAAACCTGAGGGTAAAAAGTGACACGACTCGGTTAAGTCATACATGTTGATCTTAGTGGTCTTACTTGGTTAAGGCGTTCAATTTTAAACTTAGAGGTCGTTGGTTTGATCCCTGGTCTGTATGCACGAGGTGTATCCTTTGACATATTACGTCACTTCCTGTCCCAGTTCATCCAGCAGTATATGGGCACTAGTACTGATATTTTCAGACTCTTCTCTGTATACGGTTATAGAGTCTAGTTATATATTTGTGTATATAAGATGTGGTTTAGTGCGAGCAGTATTAGTTGTCGGAACATGTACAGTAAACTCCGTATATAACGAACTCCTTCAAACCATTTCAGTTCTTTCCTTATATCCGGAGTATGTTATATCCATATAGCATTTTCATATTTAATAAAGAAGAAAAAAGGAAAGGTCTAAGAAAATGTGTTCCTTATATCCAGAATTCGCTATGTCCGGATTCGTTATATACGGGTTTTACTGTATTGCAATTGAATCAGTATGATTAAAGTGTTTGAGGGCTGTGCGAGAAAGAAGTGTTCAATATCGGGGAATAAACCATTAAGACATTGTAAGAGTATATATTTAAAGTCCAAGGACCACATTGACAAGTAGCTATTACTTTACAAAGAAAGATGTCTTACCAGCGGAAATGACATTTATTTGTACCAAACACATTCATGACTTTACATTTTAAATCGATGTACATGTTAAAAATATAGAGCAATATTGTTTTCAATGATATTGCAAAAAATATAAAAGGCTTTATGGCAACTCTTTTTCGTGAAAAAGCGACTTGAATACAAAAGAAATGAATGTGTCAACATTGTTTAAGAGTGAATAGAACATGGTTCTATCATTATCCTATTAGAATATTTATGTGACAATATCAGTAAATTCAAAAAGATCCTGGAACTTTAAGCGTTTAAGTCGTCGGAAATACAGTAAGAAGTCCATTAAGAATGCGTTGGAGACCGATGGTAAAAGTAAGTGTTTAAAACAAACGATTTGACACCGAGGAAGTGTGACCAATGCATGTAGAAAATAATAAATTAATTAGTTTGGAAAATATTTGCAGGGTGTACCGTTTGTGATGCTGTTTGCATAATTAACTTGCACTAGCAGCTTTTAAAAACAAACTCTCTCACAGTCTCGGTAAAATGCTTCGCCATTGTACATGAAGCAGGACAAAACAGAACATTCCGTTGATTTTGAAAGAAAACAAAACTACATTATAGACAATTCCATTGTGCCTTCTTTGCCAAGAGTACGACAAAATCCTGAACGATACTCCGTTACATTCGTCTATAAAATCGCACACGCCATTGGAATCTAAGACGTCTGCCAGAGAATGGCCAGCCAATCAGAGGCCTGTATCTGGAAGCAATATCTCCCAGGGGAAATCTCGCAGAGTTTCCTGACACGGTTAAATCGATATTCTCGTCTGCTTACAGAATTTGCCAGTTTCTCGTCTGGGTAACGCCCTGCTGTCACGTCATGTATAATAATGAGAACAGACTCCGCCCACCTCCCCGGTTAGCAAATAATTCCTCTGTGATTCACGCTGGTAGCTAGAGAAGCTTAGCCGTTTTACAAATAAACCTATCAGCATGATAAATATTCTGATCGTCTTTAATAGTTGTCATTGTACGGATAAACAAATACGGATTAAAATCAAAAGTTGGCCATCATTTTGGTGAATTTCACAAGTGTTTACCTTCTTGTACTGTTCGGAGTTTTTGATACCCGTGAATACGTGAAGGAAATACAGAAATAGCATACTCAAAAATAACGTTCAATACGTCAGATTAAACGTTACTACGTTTAAACGATTTGTACAGTTATTTATTTTGAAGTGGTGGTAGATAGATGTTGATAATTTTGTCAACCAAAAGGTTCTGGAGTATTGCAGCGCATCCAAGGTGTCACACCTGATAAGCTATACATATCTGTGACATGCAAGGTCGCGTTACATAATGTGTAAGTGATATTTGAGTCATCTGAAATTCGGGAAAACGCTCGTGCAAAATAAGGTTATCGTCTGGAAATCACGTGCTTCACTGGCAAGATGAAGCAGATAAAACCCGAGCCAGAGTCGAGGCTTTCGTGACATTGTGACATAAGTGTGACAAAGATAGTGACATATTTATTGAATTAATACGTGACAGTGTAAAAGTAAGAAAGTATGGTAGAGACCATGAACCCACTGGACGGCGAGGCGAGGTTTGACGAGAGGAGGTATGAGGATCGGTACCGGACCGACCATGACATGGAGTATTTGAATGAGGTAAGTATACCACTTGACATGCTGGTCAACGTATAGAGTCAGGAATTGTAAAGTTATATTTCAGCAGGAATCATTTAAAAAAAGGAAGGATGGGCAAAATAGCACATTTAAGTTGGAGCGCATGTGCATTTACACACTTAAGTTTTGCAGGTGCGCTCCATGATTATTGCACTGACACGGGTTACAATTGGGGATACGTGCTAGATAAATGAAGTATCATTACACATTGGGCTGTAGATAAATCCTGGAAAGGTTGCGGAAGTTTTAAAATCTCGTTCACAATTAATAGGAATGGCAACAACGCAACTCTTGTTCTAAAAACAAACATTCCATTTTATCTTAACAGAAATAAACATAAAAAGCTACACTGAAGGAAATATACGTTTGCAATCTGATTTATAAGTCATTGGGTTCGACACTGCGATGCTAGATAAAACAGTTGTGTGTATTATTTTCACATTTAGGAACCATAGTGTGTTTTATCATTCAAAATTCTCAGAAATGTCTTGTATTTCATGTTGAAATTCTGTAGAGAATTTATAATCTTTGAATGAACTGATTTCAACTGGAGCCAATTGAGTTCCAGTTTACAACCTTTTAGTATCGCCGCATCATCATTCTTTACAATATACATCATGGTAAAATAATTGTAACAAGCCTGCATATGCGGTCGGGTGGTGAAGGTAACTGTAACCACCTACACCTCTCACTGATGGAGGCCACGGGTTCGAGTCTTGCTACGAATCCGACTCGTTATGTGTGAAAGTTGGTAGTTTCTCATCGAAGATTTGAGTTTAGAACAGGCTTTTCCCAGGATCGATTGTTAGATAAACTACCAACCTCCATATGAATGAAAAACTTAAAAAATAGTGAAAATATCAAATTGTAAGAATTGGGAATTGAAATCAAGACTTGAAGTCAACTAGCAAGATTTAGTTTGAGCGCACTTGCAATTACAAACTAACGATTTTATCGCACTTGCACGGGCCACATCTGGTGACCTATGCCAGTTCAATAAAATCTTACAAATTATAAATATATCAAACATAGCCTTTTCATATTTTAGTTTTACACAGTTATATGCCGTTATAGCTATTGTATAAAATGTCTACATTGATAATATTTAGATTTTTTTAAATCTGAAAATATCTTATTGTTTGTTTTTACGTATAAACCGTTTGTAAACATGGTAAACTTATTTGTGGTACTGGTTGACTTGCATGAAGAAGGAAAATAGTAAATTTATTAACTAACTTAAAAGCAATCTGAAACTATATCACAAACATTGCTGTTTCCTGTCGTTGAAGCTTGAGAATATAGACGTCGGACGATTTTTTTTTTTTAAGTTTCAATTTAGATTCTAACATAAGAGGAATAAAACTCCCAAAATGACTCAACAGTTAAAAGTCAAATTTATTGTTGTCTTTTTTTTCATTTAGTTCTAAACTCTTGAATATAGATTAATAAATGTTTCATGGACGAACTGTATCAACAGTCAAAAGTCAAATGTATTGTTGTCTTTTCTCATTTTGATCTAAACTCTTGGCTATAGCTTCATCATTTTCCTTATAGGTACTTAACCCTCATTGCTTAAACGTTTAAGTGACAGCTAAAAACGTTACACGTATCAAGAATGGAGGTGCAATAATACAACAAACAAATAGAGTAAAGGTCCTTACACGGTGTTTCTTTATTTTTCTACTTACCAACTTGTTCCGATCAAACACAAATAATGGAGAAATGTTGTTGTACCTTGCACAACAATCAAAATAGCGGGAAAGGAGTAGAAAAGCCTAAGTTTATTTTAGGGATTGTTTCAAGTGTCAATATTTTGAGTACATACACTTAATGCTTCTTAACTTTTACTTGAAAATGTCAACATTTTTAAATAAATCTTCTGACTTGTGTCTAATGCTCCCCGTCCTGTTCCGCCGCTCCCTGAATTTCAGCTAGTCAAATATGCTGGTTAAAGTGCAATGTATGAAGTACTTCCCAAGATTAGGACAATATATACACTGTGAACGGTTGCACTGACAAGAACTGGGGGAAATGTCCGGTCCCAACATCCGGGAATTATAGTCGTAATAAATTAAACCACTGTCAAACAGTTGGATTTAGTACATAAATTGTTTAAGTGTTGAACACCGTATGATATAATTTGCAGTACTTATCAATAGGTGACCCCGTTTATTGTTTCGATAGGGTTCGGCACTTCCACAAATGAATATAAAGTGTGTTGGTCTCATCTTGAAAAGGAGCTGACGATACTTAAAAAAATAACATCATGCATTAATACATGTAAACATGTTCCATTTTTTCTGTAGATGATTAGACATTGTTTCTCCTGTATCAATTAAGTCATTTTCTTTTCTTTTCAACGTATGTTAACGGTTCCGCTGCGGCGAGATTAATAATTATAATTTTATGCTTATACAGTTAAACTGCAAATGAATGGCACGCTGTATATCATACGAGTGGCTGCTAAACAGAAGTTCATCTGTATATACATGCAGTACGATAGTAGACTGTTCGGAAGGCTTTACTATTTAAGGATGTTAACTGCTTCAGAATATGGGATAACCTTTTTGCAGAATGAGCACGTTAATGTGTAGGTGTTTAACACCCGTTTCAATCGTATTTCAATCATTTTTACACCCAGGCATCGTTCCTGTGAAGAACAAGTACTAGATTTACATCTCTCTCTTCCGTAAGAATCCTCCAACTTTCTCACATAAATAGATATGGTCTGTGACAGGGCTCGAATCCATGACCCTCATGTAATTTCATATTTTTTTATCATTACGGGATTCTATCAGTTATATTCTAAAACAGTGGCTTTCCAACAGGATGTAACTAATAAAATCCTGATATAATCGAAACATCTGAAATTACATCTGAGTATAATTCATGACACTACAGATTTAAACTAATGATTTTAGATTACCTCCCTTTTATGTAAAAATGGAGTAAAAGTGATTTATAAATATTAAATAGAGAAGAAAACAAATTGTGATTTTTCTCCCTTGATTAACATAACTTTACTCTTGTTAAATCTTTAAACGTATGCAAGAAGTTAAGTAGATTTGATCTTTGAGAGCGTTCTTGCAATTCAATAATCCAGTTTTAAATTACCTCCCTTGAATATTGAGTAAAGTCGACTAAACTTATTACGTACTTGCTAAATCTTAAACGCATGCAAGAAATTAAGTAGATTCGTTTTTTGGGAGCATACTTGCAATTGAATTACTTCTATGAGAATGTCCATGTATAATCGGAGTACTTTGCACTTTTGTTCAGTGTAGTTTTGTAATACAGACAATAATTATTTTATTTTCCAGGCGATGCCGGACATGCATGGTTCTGGTGAGTTCCGGTATTGTGCTGGGTGTGGGTGTAGAATAGACGATAGATACTTTCTAATGGCCGCCGACAAACACTGGCACGTGCAATGTTTACAGTGCTATGACTGCAAATTGAATCTTGACAACGAACTCACGTGCTTCGTGCGGGAAGGGAACGTGTACTGTAAAGAAGATTACTACAGGTACTTAAAAACTCCATCATTCTCTTTTAAAGTCCCAAGAGCACCATTACAAGTGGCTCTTATTTTACCAAGAAAGTAGTCTTATCGGCGAAAATGACCTTTATTTGTACCAAAAACATTTCTTACTTACAATTTTTGATCGATAAATACATACATGTATTAGAAATACAGAGCATTTGTTTTTGGAAAAAAGGCTTTCTGGCAACTCTTTTTATTAAGAAACGACTTGAATACGAAAGAAAAGCATTTGTCATAATTGTTTTAGAGTGAATAGAACATAGTTCTATCCTTATCGTATAAGTAAATTTAAATTTTCTTTACAAGTAAATTCAAAGTTATCCTGAGACTTTAAATAACAGTTAACTTTCAAATGAATTCGGAAAATTGCCATGGTTTTGAATTAAAAGCCCTTTATAGAGTCAAGGTCTAGTATACTGAATGTTTTTCTTTTTCGGCAAACTGTCATGGTTTCCATTTATAGCTAGTAGGTATAATGCGTTTTAGAAAAAGAATGGTTCTGCTTATTTGTCCACAGCTTTATTTTCAATTTTACCTGAGCTTACTATAGGCACAATCGCCGCAAGTTGAAAAAGAGAATATCAAAGTTTTACGAAGTAACTGAGGTACTTTTTACGAAAATCCTGCAGAAGTGTCAGTACGTGTAATTATCTTTGACATTTTATGGATAAATTTATTTTACCGCATATCACGCAGTTCATAGAATGGACCCAATTTCATTGACCACATTTAAAAGAGGTCACCAACGCAATATATATAGTATTCGTTTGGAAAGCGATGGAGCTTTAGTTATTTCAAAAGAATATATTTGCATACTATTTCTTTTGGCTAAGTTAGTAAAAATGAATAACTTTTGAATACACAAAACATTTCAATATTTATACAACTGCCATATTCATTAATACATAAACCCTTTTCTTTGCATCTCTATAGCATCAGATAAAAACTTGTTTTTATGCAGCTTACATTAGACTGATAAAATTTACATTTCAAAAACTATTTTACAGTATAGCTATTTTACAGTATAGCTATTTTACAGTATAGCTATTTCAGTTTTTACAAAGTTACTTGAAACTGATGATTTCGTGGCCCCAATAGAAAGAGAACTCCCGTCGATACATGTATGTACTGGGCTTCAGTCGTGTTTTCAAGGGAGATAATTTTATCAATAAGCCAACGATATGCTCGGCAATTCTGGCAATGTACATAGCGGATGACAATAGTATGTATTCAAGGCGGTAAAACACGGATGCTTTAGCACAGCCTTGATCAGAACTAAAACATTCGGGCATGCAAATCAATAATACAAACTCAGTTTATCTATCGATTTTAATTACTCAAATATTATATCAGAGCGGGTAAGACAACTTGGAATTAATACATGTATGATTTGAAATTGTTGATTTCTTTACTTGCAACTGCTTTTTATTCTAAATTTTACTCACTGTTAAAGACATATTTTTTGACCTCCACAAAGGAGAAAGAAAAAATACATGATCGTCAAAATATTGTCATGGTTGTGTATCTAATACATATTGGTATACACTTGGTATACGCTTTCTTTCAAATTTGACCCTTTAGCTGTTGTTAACAAATTCATGTCAATATAATGTATGGACAAACTGTATTAAAAGTTTTGTTATAATACTGACAATACCCCCCCCCCCCACACAAGGATGGTTAAAGGGGATGCGGCCGGGGTCCTGTCCTTTGTCAAAAGTTTCTTCTTTTCGTGGGTAGCGGGATTGCATTGATACTAAAGGCAAGCGTTATAGCATATTGTTTTAGCCTGGATTCAACATTCACACAGTTATTGTCCCTACGTTCAATGAACATCACTACTATTTATTAAGTCCCAGGAGCACAATTACAAGTAGCTCTTATGTTACCAAGAAAGATGTGTTACCAGTGGAAATGACCTTTATGTGTACCAAAAATATTCCTGACGTAGCTTTATAAGTACATGCTAAGAAATACAGCACAATATTTGTTGCAAAAAGATAAGAAGGGCTTTCTTGCAGCACTTTTTCCAGATGAAACGACTTATATACGACAGAAAAGCATAGAGCTATGTCAACATTGTTTAAGAGTGTAAAGAACATTGTTATATCATTATCGTATCGGTGCATTTATTTTTCTAAATCAGTAAATTCAAAGTGATCCTGGGACTTTAAACGTTGAGGCTGATATTAGTACTGATAAACTTAACAATGCCAAGTTCATAATCATACAGTTTTCAGAATTGATCAGCATATTGTCTGCGGGACGTATCTTTGTTTTTGTTGCTTAATGAAATTAAGAATTATCATGAGGAGTACATTATGAAAATCAGTACCCGGATGTTCCAAAGTTAAAGTGATGATTAAGCTAACAGGCGTTATATTTCTACAGTTTGAAAGACTTTTTAAAACAAATTTTGCTTTTAAGAGAACGAGGACAAGAACATCTTCAAATAATCCTCTAGTGTTGGCCTACATGAACTATTCTTTCGATCAAAAGTTAATCAACGGTTAGCGTAACAGGTGGTTAAAGTTTCGAACAACCGGGTCCTGGTTAAAGTCCCAGGATCTTTTTGAATTCACTGATATTGTAAAATATAAATACTGGTAGGATAATGTAAGAGCCATGTTCTATTCACTCTAAAACAATGATGACATATTCATTTCTTTTCTATTCAAATCGTTTCTTTACGAAAAAGAGATGCCAGAAAGCCTTTCTTATTTTAAGGACATGT